>JAPFFP010069259.1:0-24728 GCA_026153255.1 Solanum medicagineum
TCTTGCACAGTCATAGAGCCATATTTTAAGTTTAAGAACTCTTTTACCTTTTCCTCTCTTTGCTTCCTTGGGAAGAAATAAGCGCTATAAACAAAATGCATAACTTAGGCAATGAATAAGCATATAGCAATATGACATGTATGAATGATGCTTAAAGAAAATAATTGCTTTTATAACACATATTACATGTGTAAGGAGAGACCAACTTTATAGATCCCATAGTTTACCAAGGTACAAATCCCTTTGGTTGGTTGGTGGATTGTCGCACCCTACCACCTATGGTGATTGAGGTACTAACCCCTCAACCCTATTACCAAGGTAAAAACCCCTTGATTGGATGGTTGATAGTCGCACCATACCACCCATGGTGATTGAGGTACTAATCCCTCAAGTCGGTTACCAAGGTACAAACCCCTTGATTGGTTGGTGGATAGTCTCACCCTACCACCCCTAGTGATTGAGGTACTAACCCCTCAACCTGGTTATCAAGGCACAGACCCCTTGATTCGTTATTAAGGTACAAACCCCTCGACATGGTCACTCGGGATCTTAACCCTTCGAGTAGGGCATTGTCATATTCCAACACTACATAGGCTAATATCATTTACATAAATTCCTTTCATTATCATAAGGTCATCTAACTCATAAGACATGCATTGGACCTTCAATTCCTCAAGAAACTATAACTAGACATTTTATGAAACACTTGGCGGGTGTGTAGAGCTAGTGTAAAATCCATAAAATTTAGGGATGAAATCAAGCAAGAAAATTCATTGTAAAACCATTCATAAATACTTGGTAACACCCTCAAGCAATATACATCAAAATCCTTCATCGAATCCCACAATAGGTAATAGATGCATAGCCTAAAACATGGTAAAACAATCACAATTTCATGAAACCCCAACATAGTTCATAGTCTAATTCATAATAAGTAAGACCCATAACTAAATCAACTTGAAATCATGCATTTTAGGTAAAAATGAAGCTTGGGCACCATGGGTGAAAGGACCCAATGATTGAAACCCTCATACCTTGACTTTGGGAAATTTATGAAGAAGACTGGAGATGGAGACTTGAAGCTTGAATAATAACCTTAAGATCTGGATGAGTTTTGGGACTTGAAATTTGGTATGAAATATGAATCGAAGTGTTTGAGTTAGTATTGGGGAATGTTTTGAATGATGTGAAGATAAAATATGGCTAAGTATAGATATTCTCACGCATGGGAACGCTTAGGCCCAAGATAAAAAGCCTTTGGCCGAAGTGAAAAACTGTGTAAAAAAAAATTACAATTGAGGCATGCCATTGGCGCATTGCGCCTGGGGGACGACAACCTCACTTGAATTCTATTTTTGGGAAATTAAAATTGTGATTTGTCTGCTCTAAAATAAGGGTTAGACACAGTTTGCACTAAATTTGACCCACTGATCAAGAATATGAAGTCAAATTCTCGATATCACTTACAGATTTTGAGATATATGGAAATTACGATTCCGATCACTTTCGAGGCACATTTACGGGCTCTTGGTTTTTAGGTCATTGCGATATCTCCCTTTTGGAAACATTCATCCCCGAATGTCAAAGAAACGTATATGAGAAGAGTAGTCATGAAGACATCAGCCCCAACAAGAATGCAACAATACACTTAAAACACCATTTTCAGAATCTCAATATAAGTGTAAAATCACCTTGAACTTACCAATATAAACATGAATGCATTCAAATGACTTAGAGGATGGAACATGAGACATGAAATCACATAAAAGACTTAGAATAGTACCTTAGGCTTGAGTTGAATGGAATAGATAAGGATATCACTTTTGTATGTCCGTTTTGACCTCCCAAGTAGCACTTTCGACTTATTAATTCCTCCAGAGGGCCTTAACGGAAGCAACATCCTTGTTCCTCAACCATTTCACTTCTCTATCCAAGATCTCTATTGGAACTCCTTCATATGTCAAGTTGTCTTCAACCACCCCCACAATATCAAGAGGCACAATAGCATTAGGGTCACCCACATATTTCCACAATATAGACACATGGAAAACAAAATAAACCAACTCCATTTTACTAGGCAACTCAAACTCATAGGCCACCTTACCAATCCTCCTCATCATGCTATAATGACCCACAAATCTTAGACTAAGTTTACCCTTCTTACATAAATGAGACACAACCTTCATGGGTGAAACCTTCAAATAGACCCATTTATCAACTTTAAATTCAAGCTCCCTTGTTCTCACATCGGCATAAGACTTTTGGCGACTTTGGGCCGTCTTCAACCTTTCTCTAATCATCCTAACCTTCTCAAGAGCCTTGATAACTAGATCTGGTCCAACAAAGCCACCTCTCAAACCTCACACCACCCCATCGGTGATCTACCACTTCTACCATAGAGAGCCTCAAAAAGGGCCATACTGATGCGAGAATGATAGCTATTGTTACAGGAAAACGCAATCAATGGATCATCCTAATTACCTTTGAGCTCCAATACACAAGCCCTAAGCTTACACTCAAGTGTTTGGATAGTTCTTTTGGCTTGGCTCACTATTTGAGGGTGAAAGGTTGTACTATTTTTAACTCTTGTACCAAGACCAATTTGAAAGGACCTCCAAAAATCTGAAGTAAATTGAGCATCATGATCTAATATGATAGACAAGGGCACCCCATGAAACCTTACTAACTCATGAATGTACAATCTAGCATTATCTTCAGCCCCATATGTAGTCTTAACCGGTAGAAAGTGAGTCAATTTTGTCATGCTATCAACCACAACCCAAATGGAATCAAAACCCTTTCTAGTCTTGGGTAACTCAACCACAAAATCCATGTTAATTTCCTCCCATTTCCAAGTAGGATTCTCTAATTCTTGGGTTAGGCCACCCGACCTTTGGTGCTCGGCTTTGACTTGTTGGCAACTGTGACAACCGGAAACAAATTTGGCAATGTCCCTCTTCATGCCTCCCCACAAATACACATCTCTCAAATCTCTAGACAATTCAGTAGAACCAGGGTGAATAGAATAGGAAGAACCATGAACCTCATCAAGAATCTTTTCTCTCAAGCCATCAACACAAGGCACACACAACCTACCTTGGTATCTAAGGACACCATCTCCCCCTTGGGAGAAAACCTCCACCTCACCATCTTTTACCAATGCCTTCAATTCCAACAAAGTGGGGCAAGATCTTGCTTAGCTTTCACCTCCTCAACCAATGAAGGTTTAGAACCATCAATAACAACAACAACACCATTATCAACCTCTTCCAATTTAACTCCCGTTCTAGCCAACCGACGGACCTCCTTAGCAACCCTTTTTCCACCATCATGAACATGTGCTAGGTTACCCATAGACGCCTTACTCAAAGCATCGGCCACCACATCAGCCTTACCGGGATGATAATGCACACTCATATCAATGTCTATAAGAATTTCTAACGACCTTCTTTGTCTCAAGTTGAGATCCTTTTGAGTGAAGATATATTGAAGACCTTTATGATCGGTGAACACAAAAACATGCACCCCGTACAAATACTGACGCCAAATCTTTAATGCAAATACCACGGCAGTTAGTTCAAGATCATGAGTAGGATAATTCTTTTCATGCAGTTTGAGTTGTCTAGAAGCATAGGCTATCACCTTATCATTTTGCATTAGAACACAGCCCAAACCAACTGTAGAAGCATCAAAATAAACAACAAACCCCTCTAGTCCTTTCGGTAGTGACAATATAGGAGTGGACACAAGCTTATCTTTCAATGTTTGGAAACTCCTTTCACACTCATCGGTCCACACAGATTTGTTTTCTTTTGAGTCAACCTGGTCATAGGAGAAGCAATAGAAGAGAACCCATTCACAAACTTCCGATAGTAACTCGCTAAGCCTAAGAAGCTCCTAAAATCTGATGGTTCAATGGCTAGGCTAATTTCTAATCATATCAACCTTCTTAGGATCCACCTTTATACCATACCCCGACACCACATGACCTAGGAAGGTAATCTCTTTTAACCAAAATTCACATTTTTCATATTTGGCATACTTCTCTTCCCTCAATTTTTGTAGCACTACCCTTAAATGGCCCATATGCTCCTCTTTAGTATGTGAATAGATCAAAATATCTTCAATGAAGACCACAACAAAACGAATCAATGTAGGGTTTGAAGACCCTATTCATAAGATCCATGAAGATAGCTGGTGCATTGGTCAACTAAAAACACATCACAACAACTCATAATGCCCCGACCTAGTCTAGAAGGCCGCCTTGGGAATATCACACTACCCTATCTTTACTTGATGGTACCCGAACCTAGATCAATCTTAGAGAAGTGACTAGTCCCTTGTAATTGGTCAAACAAATCATCTATCCTTGGTAGAGGATACTTATTCTTGATGGTAGCCCTATTAAGTTGTCGGTAGTCAATACACATTCTAAGAGACCTATCCTTTTTATTCACAAACAACACAGGAGCACCCCAAGGTGATTAGCTAGGCCTAATGTAACCCTTCTCTAACAAATCCTCAATTGCTCCTTCAACTCTGCCGGGGCCATACGGTAAGGGGGAATAGAAATTGGTTGAGCATCGGGAAGGAAGTCTATACCAAAATCTATTTCTCTTTCAGGAGGAATACCAGGAAGGTCACTAGGAAAGATATCAAGAAACTCATTTACCACCAGAACCAATATGGGAAGTACTTTGGACTCGACATTCCTAACCCTCACAAGATGGTAAAGACACCCTATAGATATCAACTTAAGAGCTTTAATGCGAGAGATGAATCTACGCTTGACCACTACATCATGACTCTCCCACTGAAGAATAGGCTCATTTGAGAATTGGAATTTGACCCTATGGGTTCTACAATCAATAGAGGCATAGTATACATGCAACCAATCTATCCCAAGAATGACATCAAAATCAACCGTATCCAACTCAACAAGATCGCAAGGAAAAATCATATGTGAAATGCAAACGGGATAGGTTCTATACACCTTTCTAGCAACAATAGATGTACCAATAGGAATAGACACCTCATAAGACTCACACAACAAATTTGGTTCAACATGAAACTTTTTGCCACAAAGGGGGTAATAAAAGAAAGAGTGGTACCCGGATCAATTAATACATACACATCAAAATCAAAGACTTTTAACATAACGATGACGACATCGAGCATCTCATCAACCCCTTGCCTCCCATGCAAATCATAAAACCAATTGTGTCTTGGGCACCACCTTGTTGACGAGCTCTCCCTAGAGGAACCGCATTTGCACCTTGTGGACGAACCTCCTTACCCTTGTTGCGGTTATGAGGGCAATCAATCTTTTTGTGACCAACTTCTCCACATCCATAATATGAATTTGTGTCTCTCAATCTTGGGCCCCAATGACCCCTACCACATTTTGAACACACATTACAAGGAACCACACAACAAATGCATTGGGTCCTTGGGAAGTCATTGGTAAATCCCCTATTAGAAGCATGAGAAGACCCCTGTCCTTGATGGAACCAGTCACCCGTTCGACTTTGGAAGCTACCCTTAAAATGGGCCCTCTTGGCCTAATTACTCCTCCTCTTCCTCAACTTTTCCTCCTCCATTTGTTCGGCATTGGTCATCCAACGAGACAAATCCATGTCACTAATCAACACAGCGAACCGGCAGTCCCAACTCACCAAATCGGACACACCCATCATGAACTTGTTCATTCTAGACGTTGGGTCGACAACCAAATAAGTAGCATATTTAGAGAGTTTATTGAACATGAGGGCATCTCTCTCACACTCATAGACGCTTGTCTCAAATTCATAAACTCCACCAATTTGGCTTCCCTAAGCTCAAGAGGGAAGAACCGGTTAAGAAAAAACGCCTTCAACTCCTCCCAAAGCACCACAGTATTGATTTCCTTCTCCTCTTTCCATTGATTAAACCATATTTGTTCCACCCTCTTGAGTTGTTAAGACACTAAATCTTCGTTCTCTGATGATCTAACACCCATAATAGCCAAAACCTTATAGACTTCATCAATGAACTCTTGGGGTCCTCATCCACCTTTCAACCATAGAATTCCATGGGATTCCTCCTCATGAAGTCTCTCCCCCGAGATGCCAGTGTAGGAGCATGAGGGGCTTGAGCCCCTTGATTGGCTTGATTAGCCACAACTTGTGCAAATAAAACGAAAACATCCCGGAGCTCACCATGAGCTGGTTATTCCTCGAGAGTGCGGGCTCTCCTTCCTCTTGTTGTAGGCAAGATCTAGCATAGCAAGGAAAAATCATTGGGGGGACCTTACTTTAACTCTATAGCACAACTTAGAACATAAAGAAGGAAAACATTTCCTAAAACACCTCATAGCCTTTTGCTCATAGTTGTGGTGCACAACACAACCATGAATAAGCCTCTAATCGACGCAGTGCATTGGACACCGAGGATCATTAATAACCTAGTGCTTTGATACCAAGTTTTTCATGACCGAAGCCTAGGGCCTAGACGTGACACGACAAATGGGCAACCTGAAGGGACCCCAAACAAGCCTCTTAACATATCACTCTACATCATTGTCTGCGAAAGCAATTAAAAACCATAATAAGGGTAGAAATAAGGGAAAAGGACTAAAGGGATACTTTCCTAACATAAGCATCAAAGCAAGAGAGTCAACGCTTAATACAAAACATGTCCAATAATGCCTCTAATACAAAGATAAGAGCGGGGGCCAAGACAAGCAATCGGGCTCACCCTCATAGTCAACGTATACATAAAACAAAGATTGTCTTGGTACATAGCATGAGATCATAGATATTGTCCCTAGAATGTAGGACTCACAAACTAGCTTGAGAGAAATCGTACTAGCCACGTGGAGAAAGATGCTCAAGCGGGGCTCCGGTTCCTACATGGTGACATCATGTAGGTATAGAGTATGCGTTAGTACGTTTGAAAGTACTAAGCGTGTAGGATGCAATGCAATAAGTGATAAGCACCATAAACAAAATGGATAACTTAGGCAATGAATATGCATATAGGAATATGACATGTATGGATGATGCTTCAAGCAAAATCATGCTTATATAGCATAATACATGTGTAAGGAGAGGCCATCATTATAGAACCCATATGTTACCAAGGTATAAATCCCTTTGGTTGGTTGATGGATCATCACACCTTACCACCCATAGTGATTGAGGTACTAATCCTCAACTCGGTTACCAAGGTACAAACCCCTTGATTGGTTAGTGGATCGTTGCACCCTACTACCCATGATGATTAAGGTACTAACCCCTCAACCTAGTTACCAAGGTATGAACCCCTTGATTGGTTGGTGGATAATCGCACCCTACCACCCCTGATGATTAAGGTACTAACCCCTCAACCCAGTTATCAAGGCACAAACCCCTTGATTGGTTATCAAGGTACAAACCCCTTGACATGGTTACCCGGGCTCTTAACCCCTCGAGTAGGGTATGGTCACATTCCAACAATATATAGGAGAATATCATATACATATGTTCCTTTCAATATCATAAAGTCATTCACTTTATAAGACATTTGTTGGACTTTCAAATCCTCAAGAAACTATAACCGGACATTTTATCAAACACTTGGTTGTTGTCTAAAGCTAGTGTAAAGCAATACAATTTAGGGATGAAATCATGCAAGAATATCCATTGTAAAACCATCCATCAATACTTGGTAACACCCTCAAGCAATATACATCAAAACCCTTCATCAAATCCTACAATGGGTCATAGATTCATATCCAAAACATGGTGAAACTATCACAATTTCATGAAACCCCAACATAATTTATAGTCTAATTTTTAATAAGTAAGACCCATAAGTAAATCAACTTGAAATCATGCAATTTAGGTAAAAAGGAAGCTTTGGCACCACAGGTGAAAGGACCCAATGGTTGAAACCCACGTACCTTGACTTTGGAAAATTTTTGAAGAACATTGGAGATGGAGACTTGAAGCTTGAATGAGAACCTTAAGATCCGGATGAGTTTTGGGACTTGAAATTTGGAGTAAATATGATTCTAAGTGTTTGAATGAGTATTGGAGAATGTCTTGAATGATATGAAGGTGAAATCTGGCTAACTATATTCACGCATTGGAAGGCTTAGGCCAAACACCCAAAAGCCTTGGGCCAAAATGAAAAACTGCACAAAAATTACACTGAGGCACGCCCTTGGAGCATCGCATCAGGGGCGTGGAGACCTCACTGGAATTCGATTTTTGGGAAATTGGAATTGCGATTCGTTTGCTCTAAAATTGAGATTAGACCCATTACCCACTTAATTTGACCCCCTGATCAAGAAATGAAGTCGGATATTTGATATCACGTATTGATTTTAAGATATATAAAAATTACGATTTTGGGCACTTCCAAAGCACATATTTGGGCACTTTTTTTGGGTCGTTTCACCAGAAAAAGTAACTGAAATTTTAAAACTAATATACAAAACTGTTCTCCAAATAACAAAGAGTTGAACGGTATAAATCATTTCGAAAACGAAGCTAAGATGAGGGAGAAATCAACATTTAAAGTTTAGAAATCGAAGTCAAAAAAATCCCCAAATTCCACCATTAAAATCCCGAAATTATAAGTTGAATACACAAACTAATCGATAGAAATCAAAGAAATTGATTAGAAAATAGCTATTCAATCACTTCTGAACACAAACCAAACTTGGATTCCTACCAGAAATGACGTTCTGCACTCAATGGAACCGTCAGAATTTAAATTCGGAACCTCCTTGGCCCAGTACTAGAGAAAGATCGTTTAAACTAGTTTCGGATTCAAAAACTCAAAATATTCTCAAAAGCTCTAAAATTACATTGAAGCCATATCAAGTATTAGTTTCACCATCCAGAATTACTAAAACTGATGGAATTGTGATCCGAGCCTCCGAATTTCAAATGTTGACCAAAGTCAAACTTATGATTCAAAATGAACTAAAGAATGCAACTTTGGGCCTGAAATCTCTGTTTTAACTGCAAATTTAGTTCTACAAGATCTCCTAGACTCGATTCAATATTCAAAACTGATCGAAGTGACGGAATCAAATACTGACACACGAAACTCAAAATGACCTTAAAATTCAAAATTTTTAATTTTAAGCCTTTAAAAACTCTTTCTTAAGCAAAACTCCAACTTTTTACAATGTTTTCAAATTTTGACTTTTAGACTTGACCAAAAATGACTCATGACAACTTTCAAAAAGGATAAAATGGTTATTTGATTAAAAATATCAAAAATGACCTTCAAGGTTATTACAGATCCAACTTTCGAACCCCACTTGACCTTGACCCAGTGCTTAAACTTTGACCCATTGGCCATGACTCAGGACCAATTATTTTTAAGAGAGTTATTCTCTAGAAATAAAAATATATGAAAGTATTTTCCTCCCTACTAAGCACACCTAAAAGAAGAAAAAGAATAAGATATAGATCCTGTAATCCAAAAGTTTTGTTTTCTTACATAATAAAAAACAATGGATAATATAAATATACATTAGGTTTCTTAATTTATTCATATACAATATGAGTTGAATCGAATACTTTATTCATTTTCACCTAATTAATTTCTTATCAACTCATATTCAACTCGGTCTGCATTTGTAGTTAATGTGGTTTACTTTTGTTGTATAGATTTAAATGTAGTATAAGTGATCGGGAAAGAAATCAAGTGAAATAAGTAAAAAAGGATCTGAATTTGAAGAAAATAAGAAAATAGACTACAAAGGTATGCAGAGAGCGGATAAAATCTCAAATCTGAAAATGTGAGGCTATTTTAGTTATGTTCTGATGTGGAAAAGAGTAGTCGTTTGGTTAAGTACTTGTGTTATACTGTGAAACTTGAAAAAAAATAGTTCTTACTTACAAAGTAAAATTTGAAACTCATAAATAAGATTTTACCTTAGTCATGAATACAAATTAGAGTTTTTTTAAAAAAAAATATTTTTGAGTAATATGAAAAGAAAAAGTGAAAATTGTTGTACATAAAATTAGAAGTTGATGACCATGTACTTTCACTGTGTCAAATTACTTGGAAACATAGTAATTATCCAACATAATGTAATGGGTGAATAGGAAAAAGAAGAAATAGTTTGGGTTTAGTGCATAATGGGTCCCAAGTGTTCTTGTCATTTTATGAGAATGTTTGACTATAAATAGCCTTGTAGAAAAGAATGAAGATACACACATATAATAACGAAGCAAAAATATTTCCTCCATCTTCTCTATCATTTCTTGATATCAGATATTATATCTCCTTAAATGTATTTCAGTTAATTCTAGATTTATGTTTATAACACGTTATCAGCACAAGTCTCTAGCTAATTGAGATTTGATAAAATTGGGGTTATCTTTCTCTTAAAGATTAATCTAATTTCTTTCAAACTAAGGTATACATCCGTCAGTCTTTGATTTGCAACTTAATTACTATACATAACTTGCTCTAGGTATTATTATACTATTATTCTAGATATGATAGTTCACATACTTATTGGACACACATCATGATCTAAGTTGTAATTGATAAACAACTTTCATAAGGAAACATCAAATCATGGTTTAAGTTTGAATTGTTAATAAATTTAAATAATAGAAGATATGAAGTTCTACAGAGTGATACACTTTCTATTAAGACATTACAACGAGTATGTATATATTTATATGAATATGACAATGTGAAATAAAACAACTTGTATGTGTATATTACTTGTTTGTTTTTGGATTTGTCATCTAGCAAACGTTGTTGTTTGTAAGTGTAATAAAAATATTAATATTATTTGTCACTAACCTATAATTCTAAATTAAATTTATGTATCATGATGGTAGACTAATTAGAAAACTCGTAAATATATTTTTTATATACATTTACGACTATTTGTGTGACATAAATAAGAATAGTATTGTGTTAGATATAATCATAATTCAAATAAAATTGTTGCACTAATATCTATTGAATCTAGTAGCAAAAATATTATATATAAAATTTATCATTTTAATACTTCATGAGTTTATATGCATTTGTAACATTCCATGCATATATTATATTTTATACTTATATAATATTTTATCTTTCAAAATATTAATTTATCATTAAAAACTAGAACTATGTTATTAACTCAATATTTTATGATAGCTTTCATCAAGTCGAATTTGTCAAAACTTGAATTTGTGTTGCTTGACATCTCTTGAAAGAACTATTTGTCATGGGTACTTGATGCTGAAATTTACCTTGCCGCTAAGGTTCTTGGTGATACTATAATCGAACGAAATAAAGCATCAAGTAAAGATAAAGCAAAGACGATGATTTTCCTTCATCATCATCTGGATGAAAGTATGAAGGTTGAGTGAAAGATCCACTTGAATTGTGGATCGGCATGAAAGTAAGGTATGACCACCTTAAGGCCATGGTATTGCCAAGGGCTCATTACAAGTGAATGCACTTATGATTTCAAAATTTTAAAATCATAATTGTATATAATTCTGCAGTATTTAGAATCACTTCCAATTAAAATTATGTGGAGAAATTATAACATATGAGGACATGTTGGAAAAAATATTAACTACTTTCCATGCCTCAAATGTAATATTACAGCAGCAATACCGTGAGAAAGGTTTTAAGAAATACTCTAAATTGATCTCATGCCTTCTGGTGATTGAGCAACATAATGACTTGTTGATAAAAAATCATGAAGCCCGTCCCACTCGAACTACTCCATTACCGGAAGCAAATATGGAAGAAGCACATGACCAGTCTGAAAGAGGACAAAATAAAAATCGAGATCAAAATAATGTGTATGGGCGTGGTAATAGTAGAGGACAATATAATAATAGTCGTGGTGGTGGTCACCATAAAGGGAAGAAAAATATGGGTTCTCAAAGAATTTCATCAAAAGGCAATTGTCATCATTGTGGAATGAAAGGCCACTTAAAAAATGAATTTCCAACACCTGAACATTTTGTTAGACTTTATCAAAATTTCTTCAAAAGAAAGGCAAATAAAGGTGGTGCATCTTCTTCCAATGTCCGGATAGAGTCACACTTGGATTTTGAAAATAATGAGGCAAGACCTTCTCAAGCATATAATGATAATATTGAAGCAAATCTGGCTTTAAAGGATGATGAATTTAATGATCTCAATGATCTTACTCATTTGTCGAATGAAGATTTATTTGGTGATCATAATTGATGTATGATTTTATGGTATTTAATATGTTGTTACTTTCATGTGCTTTTCATTATGTCTTAAAATTTATAATTATAATAAAACTAAAGGCTTAAGTTTTCTTGCAATATTATTAGTTATCTTATCTCTAATAATGTACTTTTATTTTGTGAAGATAAATAAAATATCAGTCTTCAATTGATATCAAGATGAGTATCGAGAAATGTGCCTTTTGGATAGTGCCACAACTCTCACTATATTAAGAAAAAAGAAATATTTCTTTCATTTGGTTATGAAAGGAGTCAATGTTAACACAATATCTGGTGGTACAAAAATAACTGAAGCTTCTGGAGAGCAGCCGTATTACTACCTGGGGGAACAATATTGACCATTAATAATGGTTTATATTGTAGTAAGTCTCAAAGAAACTTGTTAAGTTTCAAGGTTATTCGCCAAAATGGCTATCATGTTGAGACTGAGAATGAAGGAAAGATTGAATACCTTTATATTACTACAATAAATGATGGGAAGAAAATCAAGCATGAAAAATTACCTGCAATTTCTTCTGGGTTGTACCATACAAATATTGGTCCAGTTGAATCACATGCCATAGTAAACAAAAGGTCTATCGACTGCAATGATTTTATTATTTGGCATGATCGATTAGAGCATCCCGATCATAACATGATGAGCAGAATTATTGAGAATTCACATGGGCACACTTTGAAGAATCAGAAAATTCTTCAATCTAAAAGAATTCCCTTGTGTTGCTTGTTCCAAGGAAAACTGATTGTTAAACCATCAGCAACTAAGGTTGGGTTTGCAACCCCTGTGTTTTTGGAATGGATACAGGGTGATATATGTGGGTCAATTAACCCTTCATGTGGACCATTTAAATATTTTATGGTTTTGATAGATGCATCTACAAGATGGTCACATGTGTGCTTATTACCAACTCGTAATATGGCCTTTGCGAGGTTGTTGGCTCAAATAATAAAGTTAAGAGAAGTATTTCCAGATTATGCAATAAAAACAATTTGTCTTGATAATACTTGTGAGTTTACATTTTAGGCATTGAATGATTATTGTTTATCCATTGGGATAACAGTTGAGCATCCTGTTGCTCATGTCCATATGCAAAATGGTCTAGCAGAGTCATTGATTAAACATCTTCAATTGATAGCTAGACAACTGTTGATGAGGACAAAGTTGCCTATTTCAATTTGGGGGCATGCTACTTTGTATACAGCAGTACTTATGCGCATGAGGCCAACCAGTTATCATGTTGTCTCCCATCACAGTTGGCATTTGGTCAAGAGCCAAACATTTCCCATCTTAGGGTCTTTGGTTGTGCGGTATACGTTCCAATTGCTCCACCACAATGCACAAATATGGATCCCCAAAGAAGGTTAAGGATATATGTTGGGTATGAATCTTATTCTATTATAAAATATTTGGAGCCTAGAACTGGAGATTTATTTACGGAAAGGTTTGCTGATTGTCATTTTGGTGAATTAGTATACCTAACATTAGGGGGAAAACATAAACAATTAGAAAATGAGATAGATTGGAATACATTGTCATTATGTCATTTATATCCTCGAACAAATCAATGTGAGCAAGAAGTTCAAAAGTTGATTTATTTGTAAAGTGCTGCAAATCAACTATCGGATGCATTTAACTAACCTTTCAAGGGTTATGAAATCACATATCCTAGCTGTTAATGCTCCAGTCCGAGTTGATGTCTCAACAGGATAAATTGTCAAAGCAAATGAGTCTAGGCCACACTTAATACGTGGAAGACCAATTGGTTTCAAGGACAAAAATCCTCAAAAAAGAAAAGGAATAAATGATCATACAGAGGAAATTGCTTAAGAAGAGCCCCGAGACATAACAAATGGTGATGTCACCAAGGAGGTCCAAGTACCTGAAAATAATAAAAATGAAGAGATCTCAATAAGGTATGTCTCAACAAGGAAAAGATAGAACCAAAATGATATTGTGGTCGACAATATTTTTGCTTATAATGTTGCTACTGAAATAATACAACAAGATGAGGATCTTGAACCAAAATCTATTGATGAATTTAGATAGAGAAATGACTGGCCAAAATGGAAGGAAGCAATTCAAGAAGAATTGACTTTACTTGAATAACGTGAAGTTTTTGGATCAATAATCCGAACACCTGAAGGTCTGAAGCGAGTGGGGTACAAATGAGTTTTTGTGAAAAAATAAAATGAAAAAGTGAAGTCGCAAGATATAAAGGACGACTTATGGTCCAAGGATTTTCACAAAGGCCTGGCATTGATTATGAGGAGACATATTCTTCTGTGGTAGATGCAATTACCTTTAGGTACCTAATGAATTTAGCATTTCATGAAAATCTTGAAATGCACATGATGGACGTGGTCACTGCCTATTTATATGGATCATAGGACCACAATATTTTTATGACAATTCCTAAAGGATTCAAAGTACCTGAAGCATACAGTGATTGTCGAGAAAATTATTTAATAAAGCTTCAAAAGTCCTTATACAGATTCAAACAATCATGTCGAATGTGGTACAATCCTCTTAGCAAGTATTTGCTTAGGGAAGGATTTAAAAATGATACAATTTGTCCTTGTGTCACGAGCCAGACCTATGATCTAGGAGTGACACAGCGAATGGGAACCCGAGAGTCCCCAAACAAGCCTCAAAGTACCAAAATTCACATCATCAGTTCAGAAGCGCATTCAAATTAAACACATAGTTCTAAGGGATGGGAAAGTAGGACTCACGCTCTGGGGATATCTTAGGAAAATGGACTAGCATAGATTCACATAGCATATAACACATAATGATTAAGGGGCGGGCAAGTATGACTTATGCTATAAGGGAAATTCGGGACTTAGGATCTTCCGCATTTCCACATCAAACATACATATAATATCATAATTCCCATAATCAATCCATAATAGTCATATCCAAAAGATACCCATAATCACAAGGTTCAAATACAACATATATTACATAGATCCGACAAGAGTCTACTAGATGTCCAATAATGCTTCTAGTCATAAGATAGGATAGGGGTCAAGACATGCTCTGTGCTCACCCTCAAAATATAGATAACAGAAACAACAACAACTTAAGGTAAAAGAATGGTGGCTTGTCCTAGGAACATAGGACTCACTACAACCAGTGTCTCAAAATCCGATCAAGCCATCGAATGGTGGATGAAAGTAATTCTCCGGTCCCTACATAGTGAGATCCTGTAGGCAAAAATATGCGTTAGTACGTTTGAATATACTAAGAATGTGGGGTGCAATGCATGGAACTTACCAAAACCTGCATACAATGTTAAATGGCAAAGGCACATAATATAGAAGGAGATTTATAGGTAGGAATGTAATATAACAAGATGTTATGAAATTCATGATGCATGAAATGCAAATGATGCTCATATATATTGTGGGGATTTGACCATAACCAACATAAGTAAGACCAAGTGAGCTATTTGTTGGAATCCCGATGAAATACCCACATCGGTAAAGAGGTGGTCTACTTGTCAAAGGTGAACTATACTTCACCATACGGGAACAACACCCATTTCACATGAACTAACCTTCCTTATGGGAACAATACCCATTTCGAATGGATTTTCACATATAGCATATCAAGTCATATCATATCATGTCTTCTTCTTACGGGAACAACACCCATTTTAGAGGGATCTTTCCTTATGGGAACAACACTCATTTTGAAAAGGAAACCTATGCTAGGTACATAGTTCAAGAACACATATACATATATATATATATACAAACATGCTTTCATAGAGGCAATAATCATTTCCAAACCACTTTAATACATTATTTGGCTTAAAGGCCAAACACCATTCATCATAATTTATACTTAGGCTCAAATGCCAAAAATCATAATTTCATAGTCATAATACTCATGTATAGGAATAGCCTATTCATATATAAAATGGTGCAAGCACCCAAAATGCTCAAAGAGCCAAAATCATATACATGTATATGATCACATTCTTGTCAAAATCAATATCTTATCAAAATCATATCATAGAACATAATTGGGCTTAACCTAGTTCATAATTTCCATAAATCCCCATAATCATGAGATGCATATGCTATGCATGAAATGAGAGTTACATGGGTAATTCAAATTCAATTTAGAATCAGCACATTATATGAAATTCAGTTGAAAACATAACTAAATTCACATTTAAAATCATGATAAGCACTCATGTCTAAACAAGCCTTAAAAAGGAACATGCATATTCATAATTTCATAAACCAAAAGTAATTCACCATATAATAATTCGAATAAGCTTAAAATCATCAATTAAATACTACCCATGCATTAATAAAATTTTAGGAAGCATAATATTCAAAACCCAATTTAAAGTAACCCAAATTTCATGGAAATTGCTTGAAAATAGTTTGGGTCTCCTTGATTGAAATGAAATTAAGGATCAACCGACATACCTTCACTATGATGAAGAAACCCCAAAGAATTTGATGAAGACCTGAGTTTCCTGGCTCAAATGTTGAAATCTCCAAGAGTTCTTTTGTGGAAAGCTTTTGAGAGGGTTTTAAAAATATAAAGAGTGACTTTGAATGTTTGAAATAGGCTTTAGGTCTTTAGATGACCATAGAATAGCATAGAAATTCCCAAAAGACCAATAGAAATAACCAAATTTATGAAAGTGCCATTAATGAATCGGATAGAAATTTTGTTCGAAGTCACTTCACTGACGGCTTCACGGGTCGTGTGGCATTGCACGGTCCGTGAACTTACCCATGAACCCACACTAAGCATATATTCTTAAAGTTGAAACTTGGCTCAATACTTAGAAATTTTTAACACCAAGGTGAGTCCCACAGTTGGGTAAACGGCCCGTGAGCCTCACCATGCGTTGTGGGGCACCACCTTAGCCGAAAGCTCCCCAGCCAACCTTGAAAATGCCACGTTAGCCTAGGCAGCTCATCGTCTTCACCATGGCTCTTGTGTTGAGCCATGGTGCCAAACTTTGCCACAAAAAATCATTTCTGCACACCAAGATTGCACCCCACATGATTTTCCTCACCCTTGAAGGCCATACAGGTAGTACCACTAGTCGTACCTCAATACTTAGGACAAAAATGGTCGTTTCAGGCCCAAGGTTGTTCCCACAAATCGTGAGAAGCCTCACGGCCCGTGTAGATGCCTCTGTGCCAACATTGCACAGGAGGGTCTTACGAAAACAGGCATAACTTCTTCATCCGAACTCAAAATGAGGTTAAACCAAGTGCATTGGAAAGCTAATTCAAAGAGCTTTAATTTGATAGGTCGTGGGTCACCCAGTTCATTTATTTTCTAAGAGGAATGCCCATTTAAAGTTGACCCTTCTATCCATACTTGTGAAAAACTTAGCCAATGAAATCCCTTTGAACTTGACTTGATGTAAGAGACCCATGATGGCCTTAAACAACATAAGCTTGAAATGAAGGCCTTAAAGTGAACTTAGATCAAGTTTGGAGGTTCCATAAAGTGTTACCTTGGCCCAAAATTTTTCAAAACCAAATGTTAACCTTCACTAAAGCTATACAAAAATTCGTGTCCTTACACCTTGGGTCTTCATGAAGAGGTCTAGATCAGAAATTGTCATAATAAATGTATATGCTGATGATTTGAATGTCATTGGAACTCCTGAAGAGCTTTCAATGGCAGTAAAATGTTTGAAAAATGAGTTTGAAATGAAAGACCTTGGAAGGACAAAATTTTGTGTTGGTCTACAAGTCAAACATTTTGCCAATGGAATAATTGTCCATTGATCAATAGATACTAAAAACATTTTAAAGAGAGTTTACATGGATAAAGCACATCTATTAAGTACCCCAATGATTATGAGATCTCTTGATACTAATAAAGATCCATTTTGACTTCATGAAAATGATGAAGAACTTGTTGGTGCTGAAATACCATATCTTAGTACAATTGGTGCATTAATGTATCTTGATAATAATTCTAGGCCAGATATATCCTTTGATGTAAGCTTGTTAACAAGATTTAGTTCTTCTCCAACTCGAAGACACTGGAATGGGATTAATCATTTACTGAGATATCTTTAATGGACCATTGATATGAGATTGTTTTACTCAAATGAATGGAGTCACAATTGATAGGCTATGCAGATGCAGGATATTTATCTGATCCTCATTAAGGTCAATCACAGGTAGGCTATTTATTCACAAGTGGTGGTACAACCATATCATGGAATTCAATGAAACAAACTATCGTTGCCACTTCTTTAAATCATGCAGAAATAACAACCATTTATAAAGCAATTTGAGAATGCATTTGGTTAAGATCAATAACTCAACATATTTAACAAGCATGTGGTCTTCCTTTGAGAACAAATGTTCCAACAATATTGTATGAAGACAATGCTGCATGTATAACCCAATGAAGGGAGGATACATTAAAGGAGACATCACAAAACACATTTCTACAAAATTCTTTTTCACTCATGATCTTCAAAAGAAGAGAGAAATAGATTTTCAACAAATTCGTTCAAGTGATAATTTAGTAGAAATGTTTACCAAGGATTGCCAACCACCACCTTTGAGAAATTAAGATACAAGATTTGAATGTGTCATCTCTGAGATATTAAATGATGTTTTCATCAGGGGAAGTAAATACCACTACACTCTTTTTCCTTCACCAAGGTTTTTGTCCCACTGAGTTTTTCCTGGTAAGGTTTTTAACGAGGCAGCAGACAATGTGTATTAACAATATGTAATGACCCGTTAGACTATCTTAATAATTATCTTCTTGTTTTTTTAAAATATTCTTCTAGTAAACTTTAGTAGGTATTTTGGACTATTCGATAACTAACACTAT
Source organism: Solanum medicagineum (assembly GCA_026153255.1). Classification (NCBI taxonomy): domain Eukaryota; kingdom Viridiplantae; phylum Streptophyta; class Magnoliopsida; order Solanales; family Solanaceae; genus Solanum; species Solanum medicagineum. The sequence continues at coordinate 19,066 of JAPFFP010069259.1, forward strand.
GTATTATCTTACGTAACCTAAAGGTTGTGAATTAATATGTTGAGCAAGGGCGGGGGGAGGGACAAGGCATAGTGGAAAGTCCCTACCATTATTTAATCTTGATAATGCATGTTCCATTAATGTCCATGTGTAGTAATAATGCAGAATGCACTATTGTTTGTTTAATGGTCTGTGCACCAATGTATTAATTTGTTCATTTTGAGCCATTGGTAAGGCAGATGGTTGCCTATAAATTAGTGAGCGATTTGCTCATTTCAAGTAAGCAGAAAGAAACGAGTGAATTTATATATTGAGAGAGGGCACAGAATTCTGCTAAGGAATGCAACGTAAAAATCTAAAAAAATAATATAAACTACTTAATATTTTGAGAGTCTTATTAGTTGAAAAGGTGTTTAGTTTCCTAGAATAGGCGCACACTGTCAGAAAGTACGTTTTGATGTCCAGGTAACATTTATTTGATTGTTAGATCAAGTCTATTAATTATGGGTGATAGAGTTATAATAGTAATATGTTAATATATGTTAGATAATGAAAACTTAGATGTGAAATTAGTGAAAAGAGTTGTGTGTGTGTGTGTCATGTGGAAAAAGAAAAAAGAAAGAATTTGTGCCTAATCAACTTGATTATTTGATGGCATTAAAGAATTATTTTCAAGTGTATAGTAGTGGTTTGATTTTCTGTTATAGGAACATTTATAGGCATATATGTATATGTCTATTGGGATGGCTTATGCATATTATTCTTGGGGATTTGATTGAAATAGTCAGAGAATATAGACCTTGAGTAATTTATGTATTTGCTCCTTCGTTGTCCATTAATTTCCGTAAATTTTTACTTTAATTTATATTTTTACTACTACTACTACTACTACTACTACTACTACTACTACTATTATTATTATTATTATTATTATTTAAGTTTTAATATATTGAGATAAGTAATTAAATCATAAGTATATTATATTATATTATATCATTAATGTTCTCCCTTAAGGGTGGAAGTTGAAACCATTATGCATAAGGACTTGGTAATGGGAATATATAATTGGTAGGGGTGGTTGGATAATTATGTGTAATGTTGTAGCATTAGTGACAATTGCTCACATAATTTATATATATTGAATATAATATTACTCTTTAAGTTGTGAGAATTAGAATTATATTATTTGGACGATTTGAGATTAAATCCTAGACTTGAAATTTTGAAAATTAATAACAAAATTATGATGTTGAAATATTTACTTCTGATCTGTGACGCTGAGGTCTTTGCCGATGAAATTATGATGTTGAAATATTTGCTTGTAATATTGTGACGTTGAGCTCTTTGCCGGCAAAATTATGATGTTGAAATCTCTTGTGATGCCGAGGTCTATGTCGGTGATAATATTTTGCCGAGGTCTTTACCAGCGATGATGTGATGTTGAGATACTATTAGTGATGATATGATGCCGAGGTCATTACTGGTGATTATTGCATATGCATTGCATCTCATTATTGCATATTCTTGCATAGCATGATGTCATTATTGTAATTGATTGTGTTATCTCTTGTGAGTTGTAGCCTGTGCTTTGGAATTTTGATATTTTGAAATACTATCTTTATTATTATGTGTTGCTGGGTTGGACTGCCTTTCTATGCAGGCCGTAGTTATGGAGGTCGATTGGGACGAAAGGAGTTTTTGTATTCCATTAGACTTACTTTGTTTTGTTAGTTGAATTGTTGGGTACCGCATTGTGTTTGGTTATGAGCCCAGATAGTGAATAGTATTTTTCTTGATTATCTGAGGCTTCCCAGGAGACTTGGAGAGGTAGTTGTTGTCATCTGGCTAGCTCTCCTGTGCCTATTTCTTCTGTGCTTTGTTCTATTCGAGAAGAACGACAGTTTGGACTTGTATTTGTTTGATTTTCTGCATTGCTAGTGGCTTGTACACGTGACAACCAATCCTTGGGTGGTATTTAAGTTTATGAAAATTTTCATTTTTAGTTATCTACTATATTTAACTACTTCCGCATTATGTCTATTTTCCCATTGGGTTTAGGCTGACTTGTTCTAGTGGGTTTGAGCAAGTGCCATCATGCCATTTTTGAGTCGTACAGTTGGTATCAGGGCCTAGGTTCGTAGGTCTCACGTGTGTACAAGTGAAGTCTAAATAGATCTTGAGGATCGGTATAGAGACATTTGTACTTATCTTTGAGAGGCTATGAAGACTGTTAGGAAACTTCTTTATTCATTCTCTCACCGTGCATAGTTACCTTCATTAGTAATGAGTGGTGCCTATGTTCTTTCAACAGATGGCAAGAATTAGAGCCACTATTACAGTGATAAAGATGAGATTTCTCCCGAGGATCAGGTGGGTCAGCCCCCAGTAGCTCCTACACCAGCCATTGGGGCACAAACCATTCCAGAAGTGGCTTAACCAGCAGATGATCAACTTAGTTATGAAAGATTTCAAAAGATGAGACCACCTCTGAAACGACCCCAAAAAGTGCCCAAAAATTTGCCTTGGTAGTGCCCGGAATCGTAATTTTCATAAATCTCAAAATCTGTGAGTGATATCAAAAAGCTAACTTTATATTCTTGTTCAGGGGGTCAAATTAAGTGGAGAATGGGTCTAACCCTTATTTAAGAGAAACCGTAACAAAATTTGAAAATAGCGAAAATGCGATTTCCAGAGACGATCCGCGCTCCTAACGCGATGCGCTAACGGCGCGCTTCTGTGTTTTTTTGTGCACTATTTTCTATCTCGGTCCAAGGCCTTTGGGTCTTGGGTCTAAATGTTCCCATGCATGAAAATGCCTATACTTAGCCTTACTTCACCCTCATAGCATTCAAAACATTTCCCAATACTCACTCAACCACTTAGATAATATTTCACTCTTATATTCAAGTCCCAAAACTCATCTGGATCTTAAGATTCTCATTTAAGCTTCAAGTCTGCATCTCCAATCTTCATCAAGTTGTTCTCCAAAGCTAAGGTATATGGGTTTCTTTCATGGGTTCCTTTCACCCACGATACCCAAGCTCTCTTTTACCTAAAATTGCATGATTTAAAGTTGATTTACTCATGGGTCTAATCCATTATGAATTTCACTGTACACTATGTTCGGGTTTCATCAAATTATGGTTGTTTTAGCATGTTTTTCATCAAATTATGATTGTTTTAGCATGTTTTGAGCTATGAGTCTAAGATCTATTGTGGGATTTGATGAAGGGCTTTGATGTATATGGCTTGAGGGTGTTATCAAGTATCTATTGATGGTTTCACATTGAATTTTCGAGCATGCTTTCATTCTTGAATTGCATGATTTTACACTAGCACTACACACCTGTTAAGTGTTTGATAAAATGTTCGGACTATGATTCCTTTAGGAATTGAAGGTCCAATGCATGTCTTATGAGTTGAGTGACGTTATGATAATTAAAGGAATGTATGTATATGATATTATGTCTATAGTGTTGGGAATTGACCAAGCCTCACTCGGGGGGTTATAGGCCCAGGTAACCTTGTTGAGGGGTTTGTACCTCGATACCCTCGCTCCAGAGGTGGTAGGCCCGTGCAATAATGTCGAGAGGTTTGTACCTTGATAATCACGTTGGGGGGTTTGTACCCATCAACCATGTTGGGTGGGGGAATTTGTACCTCATCAACCTATTGAGGGATTTGTACCTCTTTAGCCTCTCTAAGGGGGTGGTAGGCCTTTGATATGCACTAATAATAGTCTCTCCTTATACTTATATTATGTTCTATATAAGCATTGTTTCACTCCAAGCATTATTTATACATGCCATATTGTTATATGCTTATCCATTGCCTATGTTATGCATTTTACTTATGGTGATTATCACTTGTTGCATTGCATCCTACATACTTAATAAATTCAAATGCACTAACGCATACTCTATGATTGCATGATGTCACCATGTAGGAACCGGAGCCCCGCTTGATCATCCTCTTCCATGTGGCTAGTACGACATCTCTCAAACTCTTTGGTGAGTCCTCCATTTCGAGGATTATGCTTATGACCTCATGTGACATTCTAAGACTATCTTTCTTTTATGTATATGTTGACTATGAGGGTGATGCCAGTTGCTTGTCTTGGCACCGTTAAGTATCCAAGTTTTAGAGGTGTTGTTGGACATGCTTTGTATTATGCGATGAGTTTTGACGCTCTCTTGACTCTTGATGTTTATGACATGAAAGATGTCCCTTAGCCCCAGTTATCCCTATTTACTATCTCTTGTTATTATTTTATTGCTTCCACAACCAAGGATGTGTAATGATATGTTAAGAAGCTTGCCTGGGGTCACTTTGGGTTTCTCCATGTGTCCTATCACATCTAGGCCCTAGGCTTGGATCATGACAAACTTGATATTAGAGCACTAGGTGTTAGATCCACGGAGTCCAACACACCGCGTCAATTAGAGTCTTGTTCATAGTTGCGTTGTGCACCACAACTATGAGCTAGAGGCTATGAGGTGTTTAGGAAATGTTTCCCTTCTTCTTACTCTATGTCGTGCTATAGAAGTTGAGGTAAGGTTTTTCCCCTAATGATCATCCTTTGCCATGTTAGATCATGCCTAACACGAGAGGAAGAAGAGCCCGCACACCCAAGGAGCAACTGGCTAATGGAGAGCTTCAGGATGCTCTCGCTTTTCTTGCACAAGTTGTGGCTAATCAAGCTAACCAAGGGTCCCAAGCCCCTTATGCTCCTACACAGGCTTCTTCCATGAGAGATTTCATGAGGATGAATCCACCAAAATTCTATGGGTCAAAGGTGAGCGAGGACCCTCAAGAGTTCATTGATGAGGTCTACAAGATTTTGGCTATCATGGATGTGAGATCGAAGGATAAGCGGGAGTTGGTGGCCTACCAACTCAAAGGGGTAGCACAAATATGGTATAATCAATGGAAAGTGGAGAAGGTAGTCAACAATGTGGTACTTAGGGAGGCGTTCAAGGCGGCTTTCATTAATCGGTTCTTCCCTCTTGAGCTTAGGGAAGCCAAATTGGTGGAATTTATGAATATTTGAGACAAGGGTCTATGATTGTGAGGGAGTATACCCTCAAGTTCAACCAACTTTCAAATATGCTCTGCACTTGGTGGCCGACTCAAGGTCTAGGATGAATAAATTTGTGATGGGTGTTTCCAACATAGTGAGTGAGGAGTGCCGGTTCACCATGTTGATTAGTGACATGGATTTGACCCGTTATGATGACCTATGTCGAACAAATGGAGGAGAAGATGAGCAAGAGAAGGGGTTATGAGGCCAAGAGGGCCCGTTTTGAGGGAAAGTTCGATAGTCGAAAGGGTGACCAGTTCCATCAAGACCAAGGGTCTTCTCATGCATTTCATCAGAGGGTTGCCAATGATTTTCCAAGGGCCCAAGGTGCTGGGGGCATGGTTCCTAATGGTGGATGTCTGAAATGTGGTAAGGGTTATAAAGGCCCATGCTTGAGGGTTACTAATGTGTGTTATGGGTGTGGAGAAGTGTGACATAAGATGTTGGATTGACCTTGAAATCGCAACAAGGGTAAGGAGGTTCGTGCACAAGGCGCTAATATGGTTCCTTTGGGGAGAGGTGGTGTCACAGCCCGACCCCGGGGCCGTGACTAGTGCCGATTAGGCACTATTACCGGTACAAACACACATGATTTCATTAATAA
>JAPFFP010069268.1:0-24727 GCA_026153255.1 Solanum medicagineum
AGGAGGAGTCTAGATCTTGTTTTGCTAACACCTCATCAACCAATGAAGATTTGGAACCATCAACCACAACAACACCACTATCCACATCTTCCAACCTCACCCCCAACCTAGACAATCTATGAACCTCCCTAGCTATCTCCCTATCACCACCACCCACATGAGCTAGGCCACTCATAGACACCTGACTTAATCATCCGCCACAACATTTGCCTTACCCGGGTGGTAATGCACACTAATGTCATAGTCCTTAAGAAGTTCTAGCCACCTTCTTTGCCTCAAGTTGAGATCTTTTTGAGTGAAGACATATTGAAGACTCTTATGATCGGTGAAGACATCAACATGTACCCCATACAAATAATGATACCAAATCTTTAGTGCAAACACCACGGCGGCCAATTCAAGATCATGAGTAGGGTAGTTCTTTTTATGCACTTTGAGTTGCCTAGAAGCATAGGCTATGACCTTACCATTTTGCATGAGCACACAACCCAAACCAACCCTAGATGCATCAGAATACACGACAAAACCCTCAAGCCCATCCGGTAGTGACAATATAGGAGCGGACACAATCCTATCTTTCAATCATTGGAAGCTTTTCTCACATTCATCGGTCCACACAAACTTAACCTTCTTTTGAGTCAATTTTGTCATAGGGGAAGCAATGGAGGAGAACCCATTCACGAACCTTCTATAGTAACTCGCAAGGCCCAAGAAGCTCCTAATATCGGATGGGGTCAATGGTCTAGGCCAATTCCTAATCACATCATTTTTCTTAGGATCCACTTTTATACCATGCCCCGACACCACATGACCCAAGAATGTAACCTCCTTTAACCAAAATTCACACTTTTCATATTTAGCATGCAATTTCTCTTCCTGCAATCTTTGCAACACAACCCTCAAATGCCCCATATGCCCCTCCCTACTATGTGAATATATCAAAATATCATTAATGAAGACCACAACAAAGGAATCAAGGTAGGGTTTGAAGATCCTATTCATTAAGTCCATGAAGATGGCCGGTGCATTGGTTAACCCAAAAGACATCACCACGAATTCATAATTCGGAAGGCCATCTTGGGAATATCACACTCCCTCACCTTCACTTGATGATACTGGGACCGAAGATCAATCTTAGAGAAAAAGCTAGCCCCTAGCAATTGGTTAAACAAGTCATCAATCCTTGGAAGAGGATACCTATTCTTTATAGTGACCCTATTGAGTTGCTGGTAGTCAATGCACATCCTAAGTGACCAATCCTTCTTCTTTACGAATAACACCGGTGCACCCCAAGGTGATTGGCTAGGCCTGATAAATCCCTTCTCCAACAAATCCTTCAATTGCTCCTTTAACTCTTTCAACTATTCCGGGACCATGCGATAAGGGGGAATGGAGATAGGTTGATTATTATGAAGGAGATCTATGCCAAAATCTATCTCCCTTTCGCGAGGGACACCGGGAAGGTCATTTGGGAAGACATCAAGAAACTCATTTACAACCAGAATCGACTCTATGGAAGGGACTTTGGACTCCACATCTTTGACTCTCACAAGATGATACAAACACCCCTTGGAAATCAACCTCTGGGCTTTAATGCATGAAATGAATCTACCCTTTACCACCACATCATGACTTTTCCACTCAAGGATGGATTCATTTTGGAAGTGAAACTTGACCCTACGGGTTCTACAATCGATAGAAGCATAGTATCCATCCCAAGAATAACATCAAAATCAACCATATCAAATTCAACAAGATCACAAGGCAAGATTTTATGCAAAATGCAAACCGGACAATTTCTATATACTTTCCTAGCAATAATTGATGCACCTATAGGAGTAGACACCTCATAAGACTCATGCAATAACTCCGACTCAACGTGGAACTTTTTCGCAACCAAGGGGGTAACAAAGGAAAGGGTGGCACCTGGATCCATCAAAGCATATACATCAAGATTAAAGATTTTCAACATACTGGTAACAATGTCGGGAACCTCACCAACCCCTTGCCTCCCATATAGAGCATAAAACCTGTTATGCCTTGGGGCATCACTTTGAGGGCCACCTCTACCCAATGGAACCACATTTGCACCCGGCCCTTACCACAACTTCTTGGACAATCTACCTTCTTGTGACCAAGCTCTCCATAGACCAAGCTCTCCATATTCAAAGCATGCATTAGAACCCTTCCAACATAGACCCCTATGCTTCCTTCCACATTTAGGACACACTTCTATAGGAACCACTCCACCCACACCTTGAGGCCTAGGGAAGTCATTGGAAAATCTCCTATTAGTAGTATGGGAATGGCCTTGGTGAAATCTAGCACCCTTTTGGAACTTACCCTCAAACCGGGCGCTCTTGGCCTCATGGCCCCTCCTCTTTCTCAACTTCTCTTCTTCCATTTGCTCGACATAGGTCATCAACCGTGACAAATCCATATCACTATTAAGCAAGGCGGACCGACATTCTTCACTTACCAAGTCGGAAACCCCCATAACAAACTTATTCATCCTTGACCTAGGATCAGCCACCAAGTGAGGAGCATACTTTGAAAGTTGATTAAATTTGAGGGCATACTCCCTTACACTCATACCACCTTGTTTCAAGTTCATAAACTTAACCAACTTTGTTTCCCTAAGCCCAAGAGGTAAGAACCGATTAAGGAAAGTTAATTTGAATTCCTCCCAAAGCACCACGTAGCCTTGCCCTTCTCAACTTTCCATTGATCAAACCAAATTTGAGCCACTCCTTTAAGTTGGTATGCCGCCAACTCCGCCTTCTCATTCAGTCCAACACCCATGATAGACAAGATTTTATAGATTTCATCGATAAATTCTTGGTGGATCTTCATCCACCTTTAACCCATGGAAAATCGGAGGATTCATCCTCATGAAATCCATTCTAGATCCCGGGGTAGTAGCATGAGGGGCTTGGGCCCTTTGTTGGACTTGGTTGGCCCCCACTTGGGTAAGCGTAGTAAGGGCATCTCGGAGCTTACCATTGGTAGGTTGCTCCTCGAGAGTTTGGGCCCTTCTTCCTATAGTATTCGGCATGATCTAGCATATCAAAGAACAATCGCTAGGGGGGAAATACTTACTACTACTCCATAGCATGACTTAGGACATGAAGAAGGGAAACATTTCTTACAACGCCTCATAGCCTTTTATCCATAGTCATGGTGCGCTTCACAACCATGGACAGGACTCTAATCAATACGGTATGTTAGACCTCGAGGAGCTATCAACCTAGTGCTCTGATAGAAAGTTTGTCATGACCATATCCTAGGGCCTGGACGTGACAACGGTGAATGGGGAACCTAAAGGGACCCCAATCAAGCCTCTTTACTTGTCATAACACATCCTTGGTCGTGGAAGTATACAAAAGACATATATATTAAATAAGGACAATGAGGCTACGGGAAAAACTTGCCAAAACAACAACATTACCAAAACAAGGAGTCACAAATCATATCATAAATACACATTTGTCCAACATACACCTCTAAGTACACCTCTAAGTACATAGAGCTGCTGGGCTCACCTTTATAGTCAATAGAACATAAGATAGTGTCTTAATACATAGATAATAGCAACATAGACTACAGTTCCCGAAATGGAGGACTCACCAACAAGCTTGGAATAACACCTCCTAGCCACATGAAGGAGGGGGATCAACTCGGGCACCGATTCCTACATGGTGATATCATGTAGGCAAGAGTATGTGTTAGTACGTTTGAATGTACTAAGTATGTGGGATGCAATGCAATAAGGAATAGGCTTCATAATGAAAATGCGTAACAATAGGCAATAGGCATAACATAGTAATATGACATGTATGATCGATGCTAAAGTAAAACATGCTTGAGTAAATCATGCTCATATAAAATATCATATGTGAAGAAGATACCAATCTAGATTCCTAACCTTGGTTGGTTGATGATGGTCACACCCCAATCATCCTAGGTGGTGAGGTATAAACCCCTCACATGGTTTATGTTGGTCACACCCCAGTCATTTTAGGTGGTGAAGTATAAAACCCTCACATGGTTGATGTTGATCACACCCAATCATCCTAGGTAGTGAAGTATACATCCCACACATGGTTGATGTTGGTCACACCCCAATCATCCTAGGTAGTGAAGTATAAATCCCTCATATGGTTACCCGAGCTCTTATCCCCCCAGATTGGGGCATAGTCTAGTGCAACACTTTATATAAGATTCATCATAAGCTCTAATACAATACCTCATGTAGGAATAATCATGTACATAAGCTTATTTCATCATCATAACATCATTTATATCATATCTCATGCTTTGGACCTTCAATTTCTCAAGAAAACATAACCGGACATTTTATCAAACATTTTGGGGTTATGTAATGGGGGTAAAAGAGCATGCAATTTAGAGATGAAATCATGCAGAAAATCAGTGGTAAAACCTTTAATCAACACCTTGCAACACCCCCAGGACATTCACATCAAACCCCTCATCAATTCCAACATTAGATCCAAGATTTGAAGCTCAAAACATGCTAAAACAACCATACTTTCATGAACTAAAATCACTCTGCAGTAAATTTCTCAATATAAAAGAACCATATGTAAAATCAACTTTTAATTATGCAATATTAATTAAAAGAGGGTTTAAGCATCATGGGTGTAAGGACCTAATGGTTCAACACCATATACCTTAGGTCTAGAGTTACTTGGAATTGAGATTGAGAAGAATGGAGGCTTGGAAATGATCTTGGAATCCAATCTTGTTCTTCGGTTTCCTTGAAATTGAATTGGGGCTTGATGGAGGCTCTTGAGAGGATTTGGGAGTGTGATTGAGATGGGACTAATGAAATTGGGTCCTTAAGTTTAGAGTTTAGGTCTTCTAGGAAGGTTAAGATAGCCTAAAAAGTCAAAAAGGGTCATTAGGATAATTAGCATTTACGAAAATGCCATTAGTGAATGGATGGAAAAGTTGGCAAAGTGTCGTCTTACTGAAGACTTCACTGGCCGTATGGCACTCCACTGGTTATGTGGTGTGCCCGTGAGGCAAGACTTAGACCGAAAAATGGAATTGGAACATTTGATAAAAAGTTAGCGTCGACATCACTTTGACGGCCACTTTCATGGACCATGTAGAATTACACGGACCGTGTACTGGTCCATCCTACCTCACTTACACAAGAAAATATTGTTGGCTACTACACACCCAGCCGTACAAGGCAGTCATGGCCCTTGCCTTAGCTTCCAATGCCACCCACACCTAGCCAAGTCTCCTAAAACAACTCCATGCCCCTCCTCACGACCCGTGGTGAGCCACACGACCTGTGCCACTGGTCATGGATTAACACTTAGCCTCACCATGCCATTTTCCAGCCCCAAACATTTCTGACAACCCTTACATGGCCACACTGCCCGTATGGGTGCCCTTAGGGCTTCACTGCACGGGAGGGTCTCACAAAAACGATCATAACTCCTTCATCTGACATCGGAATGAGGTGAAACCAAGCGCATTGTGAAGCTAACTCAAAGGGATTTCATTTGACATGTCGTGAGACACTCTGTTCCAAATTTGCTAAGAGTTATGCTAGTTTAAAGTTGACCCTTATATGAAACAACACCCAAAACTCAACTTGGATGTAAGTCTTGAACTCATTTAGGTACTAGGAGTCTCCCATGAATCTAGTACACTCCCAACCTAACCAAATTATGCTTGAAACATGGATATACAAGAGCATAAAGTTACAAAGTGTCATAAGCAAGAACGTAATTACCAAACTAAGGGTGTTCCTTCAACTTCTTCTCTTCTAATTTCATTTGTGGTCACAACTCTTAACATCACATACATAAAACATCCCCTAAATATCATAATGTAGCAGGAGAAATGTGAACTTATGGTATCCAAGCATTGTCACATGAGTTTCTACTAACATTACACTTTGAACTCTAAAATGAGCTCACAATTGAAGTTTAAGGGGACTCCCCTCCATGACTGTCCCAACATGCACAAACCACTAGCAGACCTTCCCATGAGATCACATCATGTAAAAGGGACCACTCCGACCTCATTGATACATATAAAGTTGCCTAGCTAACTCAAGCATAAAAATGTAGTAGCTTACCTTACCTGTTGGAGATTCTTGCTCTCTTAACTTATATCTTCCAAGGACTGAACTCTCCTTCAATCCTAGCTTATATTATGGGATAATACTCAAGAACCCTAAGGGTTTCTATGGTTGCTATATGAAGATAGAATAAGGAAGAAAGAGAACCTTAGAAATTAGATTTTTCTCATGTGTAAAATGACTAAAGAGCTAGTTATATTCCCTTTTGAAGGGACCAACTTTGGCCGACTTTCTCTTCAATTTGTTGCCATAATTTACCAAGTAGGTGATGCACCTACTTGGGCTTTCAGCTTGGGCCTTTTTAGACCTCAACTTATTGGGCCTTGCCTACCCATTCTTCTCTTTTTTTCCTTCAAATAGGTTGGGCCAAAATTTTCTATTAAATGATTTGTGAACTTGGGCCCTATATGATGGCCAAACAAGTCTTAGTAGGTGGTGCACCTACTTAGCCCTTTAGGATGGTCAAAAAGTCTAAGTAGGTGATGCACCTACTTGCTTCGTTAAGTCAAGCAAGCACCTTGTTTATCTTACCTCATTTTCCAAATCTTAATCTTCTATATTATATCTTAGTACTTCACTTTAGACTTTCAAACAAATAACACCTTACTATCTTGAATTTACTCTCGTCGAGTTTAACTTGAACTCTTCCCCGCTGAAATATGCAGGGGAATATTGTACACCTCTCAATCCAATTCAAACTACCACTATTCTTATAAAAAGCCTTAGTCCCTCACATACACCATAAGGCTATGTCAAGTGTCACATAAATAGGACTAACATATAGAGAATATGGAGTGTTACATCCTCCCCTCTTAGGAACTTTCATCCTAATACATCTCATATAATACACATAAACATATATTTACTTGTCAATGCCTCAACTCTGAATTTTTGATCTTTCTCAATGGCTGAAAGAGATGGGGGTACTTGGATTTCGTTGCTTCTTCCACTTCCAAGGTAAGCTCTTCTACTTGCTTTTTCCTTCATAGTACTTTTACGAAAGCTACTTATTTATTTCTTAACTTCTTAACTTGTCGATCCACAATATCAATGCATACTTCTTCATAAGTGAGATAATCTATAATCTATACATCTTCAGTTGGAGTGATACAAGATGGATCACCTATGGATTTTCAGAGCATTGAAACGTGAAACATTAGATGAACCATGGAAAGCTCTTGGGGTAGCTCTAATTCATTTGCAACTTGGCCAACTCTTTTAAGAATCTTATATGATCCTATGTAGTGTGGACTGAGCTTTCCCTTTTTTACCCAATTTCATTACCCCTTTCATTGGAGACACCTTCAAGAACACCCAATCTCCTTTGAAAAATTCTATCCCTCTTCTTCTAACATCTGCATATGATTTTTGTCAACCTTGAGTTGTTGCTAGCTGCTTTTCTATTATCTTAAATTTTGCCATAGCTTGACAGATGTGATCTAGCCCAAGTATGATAGGTTCACCTACGTCAAACCAACCGATTGGTGACCTATACTTTCTTTCACAGAAAGCTTCATAAGATGCCATGTTTTGTACTTTAATTGTAGCTATTATTGTAAGCAAATTCAATAAGTGGAAAATGATCATCCCAACTGCCTTTTAAGTCTAAATATACAAGCTCGAAGCATATCCTGAAGGCTGTGCTTAAGTTCACTTGCGTCACCAAGCTTCTTTTCTATGGAATGACTTCCAAAACGTTATAGTGAATTGAGATCCCCTATCGGATATAATAGAGATTGGCACTCTGTGCAACTACACTATCTCTTTAATGTACAATCTTGCATATTCTTTAACTATATAAGTAGCTTTGACCGATAAAAAATGCGCTGATTTGGTGAGTCTATTAACAACTACCCATATAGAGTCGAACTTCTGAAATGAATAAGGTAACCTAGTAACAAAATCTATGTTGATCATGTCCCACTTCCAAATTGGAAGTTCTATATGCTGAATATAACCTCCAGGCTTTTGGTGCTCTACTTTGACATGTTGACAGCTCGGACACTAGGCCATGGATTCTACAATATCCTTCTTCATTTCCCCCCACTAGTACACTTCTTTCAAGTCATGGTACATTTTGATTGAGCCTGGATAGACCAAATATCTTGACTGATGTGCTTCCATCATAATTCTCCCTTTTAGCCCATCTAAATTAGGTACACATAATCTATTTTGACATCATAGTATTCCTTCTTGTGTTAGCTCAAATGCCTTAGTCATACCTTGCTATACGTATTTCTTAAGCTATAATAAAATGGGATTTGTGTACTGTTTCTCTTTCACTTCTGCTATCAATGAGGATTCTGCTGCATTTTGCACAATAACTCCTTCAACTAGAGATTCAAGAAGGCAAACCCCCCGGCTGGCTAATTGATGTAGATCTTTACTTACCCCTTGTCTCATTATGGCCTACCCAAAAGTGCTTGCCATTATCTTACGGCTTAAAGCATCTGCTACCATATTTTTCCTTCCGGGGTGATACAAAATATCGATGTCATAATCGTTCAACAACTCAAGCCATCTTCATTACCTTAGGTTCAGGTCCTTTTGTTTAAAGATATATTGTAGACTGACATGAACTCCATACAAATAGTGGCGCCATATATTCAAAGCAAATATAACTGCCTCTAGCTCCAAATCATGGGCTGGATAGTTTTTCTCATGTGGATGCAACTGCCTTGAGGCATAAGCTATTACCTTACCATACTACATTAGGACACATCCTAAGTCCACTCTCGAAGCATCACAATACACCGCATAACCTTCTATTCCATCATGAAGTACCAATATAGGTGTTGTCTTCAATTTATTTTTGAGCTCTTAGAAGCTTTTTTCACATGCATCGCTCTATTAGAACTTGGCTGCCTTATGCGTTAGCTTTGTTAAAGGTGCATAAATAGAAGAAAATCCTTCGATAAACCTTTTATAATAACTGGACAGTTCTTCACAACTTCTATCTTTTGGGTATTAACCCTTATTCCTTCATCAGATACAATGTGCCCCAAGAATGCCACAGATCCTAACCAAAACTCACACATACAAAACTTTACATATAACTTATGATCACAAAGAATTTGTAACACTTGTCTTAGTTGATTAGCATGATCACATTCTGGTCTTGAATACACCAAAATTTCATCTATGAATACTATCGCGAACAGATCCAGAAATGGCTTAAACACCTAATTCATCAAATCCATAAAAACAACTAGTGCATTTGTTAGCCCAAGTAACATGACTAGGAACTCAAATGACCATACTATGTTTGAAATGCTATCTTAGGTATATATTGATTTCCGACTCTCACTTGGTGATAACCCAACTTCAAGTCAATTTTCGAAAAACACGTGGCACCCTATAACTGATCAAATAAATCATCAATCCTTTGGAGGAGATACTTGTTCTTTATCGTCACCTTATTTTATTATCAGTAGTCAATGCACATCTTTAATGAACCATCTTTATTGCGTACAAATAAAGCTGGTTCTCCCTAAGGGGACATACTAGGTTGTATAAATCCCTTCTCTAGCAAAACTTTTAATTTCTCCTTTAACTCTTGTAATTCTGCTAGGGCCATTCTATATGGGGGAATAGATATAGATTCTGTATCTGGGAGCACGTCAATTCCAAACTCAACTTCTTGTTTAGGAGGCAAACTTAGGAGATCTTCAGGAAATACATCTGGAAATTCATTTACCAATGAAATAAATGAAAGGGTTGGGGGATTCGCATCTATATCTCTTACCTTCACTAAATGGCATATGTAGCCTTTGGACACCATCTTTCTTGCCTTAAAATAAAAAATAAACCTACCTCTTAGCAACCCAATATTACCTTTTCACTCAAGGATTGCCTCCTTTGGAAAATGGAACTGCACCATCTTAGTTCGGCAATCCACCATGGCATAACAAGAAGCCAACCAATCCATACCCATTGGTGTAGACACTTCAAATGGTTTAATCAATAATTTGGGCACTCTTTGGAACTTCCTAGCAATTAATGGAGTAACATATGATAGAGTCGATCCTAGATCAACTAATGAATACATAATATGTGAAAAGATAGATAATGTACCTGTAACCACATCCAGGGAATCCTCCAAATTTTACCGATCTCCTAGAACATATGTGCGACTTTAAGCTCCACTAGAACTATCTGCTTCTCTAACACCCCTACCACGACCTGAAGACAATTACGAACCCCTACCTTGTGAAGGCACTGTTGATGATGATGTAACAACTGATCTAGTAGCTTGGGCCATACTACTTGTGTCCCTTTGACGGTAATTTCTTATCATATGACCTGGTGTACCACACCAAACATATATATATTTATCCCAAGCCGACACGTACCTAGGTGAGCCCTTCTACATTACTTACAAGGATGTCGAGCAGGTCTTAATTGCTTCATACTCCCTTGCTCTTGGTACTCTACTGTCATGAACCTTGGATTTCACCTTGTTGCCCTAATTGATTGTCATTGGACCCTTGATATCGAGGTGGAGCACTAGCTGTAGAGTAGGAGAATGATGGGTGATTTATTAGATAATTGAGGCCTAAACTCACCTTGGGATGGTATAAACTGCCCCGTTGATCTAGCCCTCTTGGACTGTGCTCTTTTCAACTCTTGTATCCTTCTCTTTTGTCGTTGATCCTCTACTTTTGTGCAAAAGCTTGCCTCATTGCTATATCCATGTCTTTATTCAAGGAAGCAATTGTACAATCTCTAACAAGGTAGGAATCTAATCTATCCACGTATCGATAAACTCGGCCTCCATAGTAGCGCCATGTTAGGAGCATACCTAGCCAAGAAATTAAATTGGAGACTATACTCTCTCATGCTCATACCCCTTTAGTGGAGATTTATGAATTGATCTGCACGAGCCTCTCGAAGCTCTAATGGTAGATAGTTGTTGAGAAATGCATTTTTGAACTCTTTCCAACCAATTGGAGATGCATCCGTACCCCTGGATTGCTTCAAGCTTCATACCACAACATAACTACACCCTTCAATCTATATGTTGCTCTCAACAACTTCAATACTGCTTACACGCATAACATCTAAGGTCCATTGGATTTGATCAACAAAGTCTATGGATCTTCTTTTGGATCTAACCCATTGAATGAACGAGGGTCCAAATTAAGAAAGCATGTATCCAAGTGCTAGTTGCCCTATCTACACCACCAATACCCCCAACTGGACCTTCTTGCCTTTGGCCTTGATCGGCAACTATAAGAGTCAATATGTGGACCACATTCCTTAAATATTGCTCAGTAGCACTAATAGGAGGCTCTTGAGATGCTGTTGTTCTCCTTAGCTCTTCTAGAGGTGGAGGAGTTGGGGAACTCTGTGATAAAAACTCATCTGGAATCTCACTTTGATCAGG
Organism: Solanum medicagineum; assembly: GCA_026153255.1. Classification (NCBI taxonomy): domain Eukaryota; kingdom Viridiplantae; phylum Streptophyta; class Magnoliopsida; order Solanales; family Solanaceae; genus Solanum; species Solanum medicagineum. The sequence goes on from JAPFFP010069268.1 coordinate 11,508, forward strand.
TCAAGATTGTGATTGGCTGGTCCCTTCTCCAAAATCTATTGCTTTTAATACTTTTTCTCATTGTAATAGTCATCTTTTGCTAGAAATAAAACAAACAAATTAAGGGTTAGATATAATCCACCTGCGATAATGGCTCTATGGTACGATCTAGGAAATGAAATAAAAAGGCAACTCCTAAATATCTTGTAGCCTTATGTTTATAGATATGGTGGACAAGACGCGCAAAAGCAAGACTCTACGTGAACATGGCTTTGAAGACTCCCTAGGATGACTTGCTCTGATACCACTTTTGTCACGCCTCCAAATCTATAAAGGCGATAAACGCCTGACGCCCTCGAGGCCCGAGAGAAGCGAAATATAACTTGTGCTTATTATGCATATGACTATGACAACTACATAGTGGTGAAAGTTCATACAAGCAATTAACATAAGAGATCAAATAGGTAGCATCAAAACTTACATATTTGACTTGGCCGTTGAGGCCACAACTATTTAAAGACAAAGATGCAATTGAACTACATATAATAAGTCTACAAAACCTCTATAAGATAACATAGGTCGGGATAGGCCCCACTTACCTTGAAGTATTATACAATACCAAAATGCATATATTAAAGGCTCAATAATGCCGTAGATTAACTTGGAGCTCACTAAAAGTAGCCGAGTGTCGGGTGTGCCTACATTGGAGGTCTACTAGCTGGAGTACCTGTACCTGCAACATGGATTGCAGCATCCCTCAAGAGGGATGTTAGTATGAAATAATATACTGAATATGTAAGGAAATAGCATAAGGAAAATGAAAACTCAAGTGAAATCAAGTATCGATATATAAATGCACAGACCATAATAAAAAACTACTTGGGTTATACTTGGAGAACCATGTATGTAATATTTTTTCTTTTTTCAGTGTTTTATGAACTTCTTTAGGCATGTATTACATGTGACCAGCTGATCAATGGTTAAAAGAGGATGACCCATGCTAGACATTTTAACCCTTGGGATGCTGTCCTTATAATGGGACAAATCGGGATCGACCCATACTAGGATCTCGCCCCTGAGCTGCCACCCTTATGCACAAGTGAGATCAACCCATACTAGGCTTTTGCCCTTGGGCAGCCACCCACACATTATGAACACTGTTCCAAGTTATTACTTTGATATTGTTGCTTTGGTAGTCATGACAATTTTTAAGCTTCAAAGCTATGTACCAGTAATATAAGATAGGACAATATTCTCTTAAGACAATACAATAATATAGAAAACAAGTGTGATATTGGCATACTACTTAGGAGCTTAAATGACACAAATAGCTCTACGGGATGAAAGTAGACTCCTCATGCTAGTTCTTGAAAAAGTAAAATAATAGGCAACACTGTTATGGAATAGCTCTTGGGAAGCTCACTTGTTGATAATGACACGAGTATTGGATTCCATGCCATAGAATATGGAATTGGATAACCTTACATACCTTGTTATGCCACCTTGTTACCACTGCAATGTAACCTCCCCTTTTTCCAAATATTTATTTACAATTGAGTAGGTGATGAAACTAGCACTAGTAGTTAATAAAACATGTAGGCAGTTCACTTACACCCACAAGTTATACCAGGGCAGCAAGAACGTAAGTACCAAACTAAGGGTGTTCCTTCAACTTCTTCTCCTCTAATTGTATTTGTGGTCACATCTCTTACCATCACATACATAAAATAGCCCCTAAATATCATAATGTAGTAGGAGAAATGCAAACTTATGGTATCTAAGCATTGTCACATGAGTTTCTACTAACATTACACTTTAAACTCTAAAATGAGCTCACAATTGAAGTTAAAGGGGACTCCCCTCCGTAACTGTATGCTCAAACCACCAGCAGACTTTCCCATGAGATCATATTATGTAAAAGGGACCACTCCAACCTCATTGACCCATATAAAGTTCCCTAACTAACTCAAGCACAAGCCGATGTCGATGTTAGGACCTGGACATTATACGATCCCATTGGATCTTGAAAATTTTGATTTCGGGAAGTTTTGGACCAAGGTGATGCTTCATGGAAGCTCCCATGGTCCGTGTAAGGTCCCACGGCCCGTGTGGAGCCTCCATGGAACGGCCCTTGGCCTTATAAGGATTTTTGGCCCTTAAATGTGGTGATTTAAACTAAGGTACCCCACACATGGACTCCTTATAGTCCGTGTGACACCTCACAGACCATGTGGTGGGCCTTTTGTTTGCCTTGTCTTGAAATCCCACAATTTTGGGACCAAGTGTGGTGACACGGTCGAGTACACTGTCCGTATGGCCTTCTGTATAGTTTTCAGAGTGAAATTTTTTTTAAGTATGGAATCACCATCTAGTAAATTCATCGTTGAAAATTTTTTCTAAGGGGAGGGGTACGGGCATTGTCACGACCCGTTTGACACTACACAACCTTCTGGTCTCCCATGGGGGTGATTACATTGAAAATTTTGAAATATGGGATTACCGGTTTGGACCTTCGTCAAGTACAATTTTCCAAATGTTGGTTCACAGACAAGTATACGATCCTGTAATGTGTCACGGGAAATATAGTCCTCTCTGAAGCATTGATCTTCAATTTTTCAACTCGTTTCATTAATGGTATTTTTATAATTATGCTCTATTCTAAGGGTCTCTTGTGACTTCCTATTCTACCTAAAGACTTCCTAATGACCTAAACTTTATTCCTCTCATTCAAATTCATTCCTCACATTTAAAATTCTCTCAAGCCTCTCTCAAAGAACTCTAGTAGGAATTAAGCTTCGGGATCAAGGAAAGGGTCTTTCTTCACCAAATTTCTTCATATTTCTTTTTGGTTAGCTAAGGTATGTGGGTTTGATTCTTAGTCCCTTTCAACCATGAAAACCCAAACTCTTTTCACGAATTTTAGCTTACTTTAAATATGAGTTTTCAATATCATTGTTTATTAAATTCAATTGATGTATGAGCTATATTTATCTATTGATTTTAAAGTGAATTATTCCCTAATATGATGAAATGCATTGAGGTTATGAAGTTATAAAAGTGCATGTCCCCTTTAAAGCTTGATTTGTGCATGGGTAATTCATATTATGATTTGAATGTGGATTTAATTATGTTTTCACTTGTATTTCAATATGTATTGTTGATTTAAGTTTTAATCTCTATTACCCATGCTATTCTCATCTCATTCATGGCATATGCATACATGACTATGGTTTTTATGAAGTTTTTGAAGTGGGTCAAGACCCACCATGTGTATGTATATGTTTTTGATAAGATTATCATTATGACAAGAATTTTATCATATAAATGTCTAAGATTATGGTCCATTGAGAAATTATAGGTGTTTACACCACTATATTTAAGAGAACATCGATTGAGGTTTGAGGCGGGGTGGCCTATCCCAAGGGTCCACTTATTTCTCAAGAAGGTTCTCCAAAGGAGCTATTCCTATGCATGAAAAGTATTCATGAAGAATGTTTTGGCCTTTTGCCTATTATGCATGATTATGACGAATGTGATTTGTCCTTTAAGCCTATGAATGCATGTAAACAATTTGAAAGCCTTATGCCTCTTTTATAAGCATGAATATATATATGTATTCTACTGGGATGATGACCTAGCATCGATGGGAATGGAGGCAGGGTGGGCTATCCCCAAGGGTCTATATTTCTTTCTCTTGAACTATGTGGCTAACATAGGTATATGTTTATGCCCCAAGGGGGATAGAAGAAGAAGAATGTTAAGGATCTACCTTTGGCAAGTAGGTCACCTCTTTGTCCGTTGTGGGGGAGACGACGGAGTTCTAAGTTATAGCTCACTTGGTCTCATGTCGCTTACAGTCCCATCCTCAACATATATAAAGTATTTTCGCATCCATGCATCATGTACCTCATGGCATATTGATATATTATTCTCTTGATATATGGTTCTTTCTATATATGTGCCCTTGTCATTTAACATTGAATATAGGTTTAATGAGTCCATGTGCATTGCATGCCCACGTACTTAGTGCATTCAAACGTATTAACGTATACTTTTGCCTACATGATCTAATCATGTAGGGACCGAAGAGTTCATTCACCCACCGTATGACGTCTAGCTTGGATCTTGAGATTTGCTTATCGTGATGAGTCCTATCTTCCAAGGGCAACCCACTTTTCCTCTACCTATGGTGCTTAGTTTATTTTATTTACTTTGAGGGTGAGCCCGGGACATGTCTTAGCCCCCGTCCTATCTTATGATTAGAGGCATTGTTGGACATCTTGTAAACCTACTTACGTTTATGTGCTAAATGTTGTATTTGGAGAATTATGTTATGGATATGGTTATGTCATTATGGTTTGATTATGAGCTTATGTTATCGATTCATGTTATGATGTGAAAGATCCTAAGTCCCATATTACCCATTATAGTGAGCCATACTTACCTGCCCTTTAGTCTTATGTGCTATGTGTTATGTGAATCCATGTTACTCCTTATCCCCTATTATATCCCCATAGCATGAGTCCCACTTTCCCATCCCTTAGAATTATTTCTTTACAAATCATATGCGCTTCTGAACCGATGATGTGTGAACGGATGCTACGAGGCTTGTCTGGGGACTCTCGGGTTCCCATTTGCCATGTCACTCCTAGACCCTAGGTCTGAGTCGTGACAAGGGTTAGTAATGTCACACTGTGGGGATGGATCAAATCACGTATTGAAATTTGCCTCTTGCTTGGATCAAAGGGTTTGGTAAACTTAACTTACCGTTCTTCACGTTACACACTAAAAAAGAGTTTGATTATCTGGTAGTACCACATTATGGAATCATGGGGAACGTAATACCATAGCTACTGTTCATGTTGATTTCACACTTATCTTAGTTTAGGATTATTATTCATAGTTGTTAGAAACCCCCCTCTCTTCCGGGAGATAAGTAGGTAAATCCCCTTGAACTACTTTAAATTCTTCTAAGTCTACCATATTCTCTATGGGATCGACCCTAACCTCGGTTAGGTTATATATCTTGACAACAACCTCTTTAGCCTTCAAAAGCTTGGGCCACATAAAATTTTAGCGCCGTTGCTGGGGAATACGGCTAGACTTGTTCAATTTGAGTAGTTCGAGAATTAATCCTTATTTTATGTTTTTGTTGTTTTTGTACTATTTCAGGGTACAAGTGTAGTGTATGCCCAACACGCAAAGTCGAGGCATTCCCTTAACTCCGTTTGACCTAGAGATTCAGTGAAGAGTAAGAAGGATGGCCCAAGATAATGCGAACAATGAGGTTAATGCAACTCTGAATTAGAACCAAAATAAGAATGAGAATAACAACAACCCACCTCCTCTTGAGGACATTGACCCACTGCCATAAGACTTTAATGTCGAAGCTTATCAGTGGAATCAATATCAGCTGAATCTTATAGCTGTGGATGTGACTGGAGCCATTTTGTTACCGCCACTACCTGATGACACAAAATTCATGGTCTCAAGTGGGTTGCTTCAGATGCTACAAAATCATGGGTTGTCGCGGCCCTACCATCAGAGGATCCGCATAGCCATCTACATAATGTTGTGTTTGTCTATAAGAGTGTAATGGGAATACATAATCTGTCTATGGATGCTGTTAGGTTCTATGTCTTCCCATTATCTTTAACAGGCAATGTACCACTATGGCTATTTGAGGGGGAAAACTAGTGATACATGGAAAAGGAGATAAAAATGTGCTATTGGTGTAAGAAAAATGATCGATGCCTAATCAATGAGCTAAGAAAAGAAAAATGATGTGAAAATAAAAGGCAAAGTGCTGAAAAATGAGAATTAAGACACTCAAAAAAACTTGAAATTAGGATAAAGGGAGAACTGGGTAGAAAGTAATAGTGTTGGTAGGGCAAAAGCGTAGAAAAACGTAGTGTCAAGGAGGGTCTTTAGTCACTATTATCCTATCATACCAAAGCCCCCTGAGCCTACGTTATAAGCCAATAAAGTCCTAAAGTGATCCTAGTCCAAGTAGTCAAAGGTTATAGTCATAAGTATAAGGGCAAGCATATGGTATTGAGCATGGTATGTGAATGTCTTTTGTGAGAGAGATTGATTTTGCATACTCCCAAGCATTAAATCTGAAATATCATCATGAGAGGGACATGAGACTTCTTTCTATGAGGTCACTTGCATTGCATTGTTGGCATTGGACTAACTCAGTGATTGTTGCTTGTTGATAATTGCCTTGCTTGTTATAGGTGAATTCTCACAAATGTTGATCTATGTTGATTTGCTTGATAGCTATCTGATGTGTTCTTAAAGGGGTGCGGGTATCTATGCTTGAGTTTGATGTGATGAATGCCATTAGATTGAGGTATATGTGTTACTGTACTGCTTATGTAGATTGAGTCTGTCACTTGAGGACAAGCAACAATTTTAAGTTGAGGGTGTTGATGTGCTGTCAAAATATAAACATTTGATGCTTAAAAACTTGGAATTTTGTGTGTTCTCAAAGCAATATTAGTAGATTTGATGTGTTTTTATGATTGTTTTGCAGGATTACAGGGTTGGCATAATTTCTGGGCTAAGTATACATATTTTACAGAAGTTGAGGTTTCACGAGACCTTTTACAGGCCGTAGAGAATTCCACGAGCAATAGATATGGTTTTGTACAAAATTTTACTGAAGGGTGATTTCCTGAAGTTAAGTCTACAAACATGCAGATGGGCAATAAAAGATTTTACGAGCCATAGACTTGGTGTCGTGCCCTGAGGATTAGAAAGTGGGGAGTTGCTAAAAAGTCATCAGAGGAAACCCCCTAAGGGCCGTAAACTTTATACAGGCCATAGAAGGGTGTTGTAGAAGTTAGCCCCAGAATTGAAGATACAATCCACGAAGTCCCGGCTACAGGCTGTAAAACATTATACAACCCGTAGAAGTGCCCGTAGAGTCTGTCGACCCAGTTCTCCTAATCCGTTTTTATTTTGTATTTTAAAGACTATTAATGGTTTTTTAGGTTCTTTTTTCAGAAGGAACGTTACAGAACAATAGAGAATAGTAGAGAGCTTGAGAGAAACACTTGTGAAACATTATTTTGTGCTTTTAATTCAATCTTGTGATTTTTGGTGAAGAGTTTTGGATTTATTGTGCTTAATTCTCTTGTGTAAGTGATCAATTATGTTATTCAAATTCATGACTCTTGTATATGCAATGATCATGAGTAGCTAAATCCACAACTAGGGTTGTGGGAACCATGAGGAACTAATAAGGTAAAACTGGATAATTCATAATTCTTGAAAAGTGCGCATGCATGTATTAATTAATTCTCTTTAGTTTGAATGCATTTTAACGGTGGCCAACGTTAGAACTTACCTAGTGTTATTGATTGGGTCAAGATAGTAATGAATAGGAAAAGAGATTAATTAATAGGATTCAATTGATTTTTCTCATTTAATCAACCAAACTGGGCAAAGGGGAGGTTGTACTGGAACAATAGGTAATGTTTAATAATGTCACACTGGGGGGATGGATCAAATCATGTAGTGAAATTTGCCTCTCGCTTGGATCAAAGGATGTAGTAAACTTAACTTATCGTTCTGCATGCTACTCACTGAAAAAGAGTTCGATTATTTGGTAATACCGCATTAGAGAATCATGGGGAACACAATACCCTAATTACTCTTCATACTGATTTCACACTTGTCTTAGTTTAGGATTACTTTTCATAGTTGTTACAAATCCCCCCCCCCTCTTTGGGGAGATAAGTAGGTTAATCCACTCGAACTTTATCAAATTCTTCGAAGTCTACCATATTCTCTGTGGATCGACCCTAATCTCGGTTAGGCTATATGTCTTGACAACGATCGCTTTAGCCTTCAAAAGGAGGTGTAGCTTGGGCGACATCAACCATAGACTTCAGTGCTACATGCTACTAATACTACTTAAACATCCTAAGCGTGTCAGTTTAATAAAAAATAAATATCCTTAGGGAACGAACACAGGCAAGAAAAGCCCTCAAACTCAAGATTTGGGATAGTTATAGGTCATAGTTACTCAGACTTCTCTAAGGCTTATAACTACCCACCCCTTATTGAAAAGAGTTAGCATTGTCCTCAATGCACCAAATATGAAGATATTAAAGAAGGGGTCAAAGAAACACACCAGGGTGCCTAAGCACTAGTTTTGGGCTGGGGCTGACCACCCTCAACCTGCTTGGTGGTCTCCTCCATAGTGGCAGCCAATCCAGAGCGTCTAACACCCCATTTTATCTCTAACTATCGTGTTCGCCGCGCCTTATCCTCCTGTATGGAGTGAAGCTTCGCAAGCTCAAACTACTCCTCCTCTATCATCCTCGCCTCTCGCCTCACGGTATTTAGATCATCAGTGTGGGGCCGTTTCCCGAGGGAGTGAAGTGGTGTCTCCTCAGGCCTGAATAGATTAACAAGTGCCTTACTAGGATCAGATGGTGGAAGTACAATTGGTGCTAATACTGCTGCCCTCATCTCACATTCGAGCTATTGGATCTCCGTTCGAATATCTGTGGTGCTCATCAGAGGGCCACCGGATTCTCGTCAGCCTTTATCAGGCTGACATCCAATATCCTCTGAACCTAGATCAGAGGGTCCAAGTGGTGAAGGATCTCCACCCCCGCCGCTATACAAAGACTATATATCAAGCACAAGAAGGGGATGGATGTGGACCTCTTTAGGGCCGCCTCATAAATCTATTCTTCAATCAGGTAGGCCCAATAAATATCATAGCCAGCCAAGATGCTGGCAACCAATATCACATGGTCTGGTGTCAAGGTGTTATCTGCATGTGTGGGCCAGATCCGCGATATTTAATATCCCACTAAAATTTGTCGGTGAAGCTGAGGGACGCCTTCACTATGGGTGCCAATAAAGTAGATACGCACTCAGGGTCCTAGCCTTACTCAGCAATATAATTGGCGACCCATCTTATCAATATGGCCTTTCAGGCCGGATTTCTCATCAGGACCTTGTCCCTAGTCTGACCCAGTCTATGATCGAACTCCCAGCTACATTCTTGGGGGCCTGGTACTCGGAATCAAAAAGCATATGGCGGATAGCAACCTCTGATATGTCGACCTATACTCCCCTCAACCTTGTGTGTGTGAATCGAGGCTGAGTGATAGGTCTCTTTCCCTTAGGAGTCGACTCTAGAATTGTGGCGGCGTATGATGCAAAGAACTCTCAAACGATCGACGGGGAGTACTTCCCTGATAGTGCTGCCAGCCACTAAAATCTGTATTTGGGCAATGGTGTCCTGGAGCTCGGGGACATTGTCTAGCCCTGAAGTAATAATTTGGGGCTCCTCAAATATGGTGCATACTTGTTGGCCTTATGTCACGATCCAAACTTAGGGCCTAGACATGACACAGAGAATGGGGACTCGAAGGGAGTCCCCAAACAAGCCTCTTAAGCATACATGGCACATCCTTGGTTTAACGGAAAAATGAAAGAGAAAGGAGCACATATCACATAGTATCTAAGGCAAATAAGACTAAGGGAAATTTTCACCATACATAAGGATAATAAAAGTCAAGTTGAATACAAAACATCCATATCCAACAACACCTCTAGTATGAGTGGAACGGGGCCCAAAACATCTCCTGAGCTCACCCGCAAAAGATAAAAGAAAGTCTAAATAGATAGATCCTAATAAAAGCATGAAAGTAAATTGGATGTTGTCCCCGAAGTGGAGGACTCACCAATAGTAATCTTCAACGATCCGACTAACCACGCGGAGGAGGAGGATGAATAGGAGCTCCGGTCCTTACATGGTGAGATCATGTAGGCAAAAGTACACATTAGTACTTGGAATGTACTAAGTGTGCGAGTTGTAATGCAACAAGGAACATAAGCCATAATATTCAAGATGCATAATCATAATCAATAGACATAAGTTCAATATAACATATATAATCAATGCTTGAATTAATACATGCATGAAGGTGATCAAACTTGCATAATGTATCATACATATGTGAGAGAAGACTCTAACCGACATATAAGCCTAAGCAAGCTACTACTCAGAATACCGATGTTCACTCCACACCGAATAAAGGTGTGGTCTACTTGCCAAGGTAAACCAAACTTGACCCCACAAAGTGGAGAGCTTACTTGGGTGGATCCACTAGTAAAAGCCCATTTAGGTAAAATAATATAAACCTATGGTGGCATATAGTTAAGAGGCCAAGATTTTATATAAGGACCCCTTTGATCGATCCCCCACCTTAAGACTCATTTCGGTGCTAAGTCTTGTCCCACGGAATACTTGAAGTAATCCTAAACTTAATCATAACTTGCATAACTAATAAGAATATGATAACATGGCATGAGTAGCTCATTCAAATAATTGGCCCCTACACATGGTGTATATCTTGTACTAGAGGGTAAAAACAATGCATAGACTTTCCCCTTCTAGTAGGCATCGCATTACACATGAGGATAGAGATTATAACATGCTTGCCCCTTCTAGTGAGAATTGGTACATGAGGGTAAATAGTATCATGCTTGCCCCTAAATTTAGATATTATTTACTCACAAGAGGGTAAAATATAGGATAAGCGCTTAATATTCAACTTGAAAATCATAGAAGCTTTTCATGAGTTTAATACAAACTTGTTTGAGTATCATGAAAACCCAACAATGTTTTAGCATAAATCATCATTTCTTGAAGATCCCAAATAGAGTCATGTGCACAATGCATAATAATATTGTCATAAGCAAGAATTCAAAAATACCCATAAAACAGTCCATAAATCCATGTAGTTTGAGAAGAGGATCGATTGAACATGTGGGAAGGAAGGTTCCCACAATCAAACCCATATACCTTGATGATAGGAGATAGAAAAACTTTAAAAGATGATGAGAAATTTGAAACCCTAGCTTGCACCTTCTTGCTTGAAGCCTTGAAGGAACTTGAGAGTGTTTGAGAGAGTTTAGAGACTTAGGGTTTTGGGAATAGGGAAGAATGAGATGTATTAGGGTTATGTAAACTGATAAGGAACATATATGGGGTCAAAATGATGTAGTTTGGACCTAGAAGAAAGAGGAAAGGTCAAATTTACCCCTATTAAAATCCTGGCCGGCTAGGTCAAAGAGACCCCTTCTACGGGCCATAGAGCACTCTACAAGCCATAGACGACCTTGCGTAAACTAAGGGTCCTGAAATTTGAGTTATTGAAATTTTTCACGAAACCCTTATTATAGGATCTTTGACTTGTAGAGTGGTTTATGAGTCGTATGATGAGTCATAATTCGAACTTTTAGAAAGATCTAAGTTTCACCAAGCCTTCCAAATTCTATGAGATCTACTTTACGGGCCATACTATGACTTACGAATCATAAACCCCTTCGTAAATATTAGCAGCCAAATTTTCTCGAGCTTATTTCTTGCATCTCTCCTACCCCATAAGTGTGGTCTTACACCTCGCTCATCCTATTGTATGTTGTCTCAGTAGATCTGCTACATGTACCATAGGTTAGATAATGCATCCAGAGGTAAGGTGGTGCTTAGGGTGCTGAAGATGACTCAGACTCAGACTCCTCTCCAGATCTGAACTTGGGTCCCTGTCTGGAGGCATCAGTATCGAACTGTTATCCCTACCATCTCCCTCATCAGAATGGGGAGGGCGGACCACGATGGCATGATTTTGGGGCTTCCTTGACTTTCTAGTAGCATCCCGTGTCTGTGGTCACTCGGTTCCCACATCAGGTTGGACACCAAGGTCCTCAAAAGATCCGCTGGCCTTAGAACTGCCTTGGGCGTCTGAGGGCTCATTTCTCAAATGTTGTTGCATGGCTTGAATCTTACCTTTCCTGGGTTCTAGGGCCATGGTACCTAAAATGCACACATTCAACAAATTGATTAGCCACAAGTACAGAAATGAAAAACAAGAAGTTATTAGAAATGGTGACACAAGAACCTACGAAGGTTTATTAATGGTAGGAAAAACTGTTATAGCCCATTTTAATGACGAGGAAGGCTTTTTTGTTATGCTACTAATGCTTTCTCTGCTATTCTGCCCAAGCCTGGCTGAAGAAGAGTTACGGGGCGTAAAACAAAAAGTTACGTTGGTCAGGCATACTATGTGTAATGATTCCCCCATTCACGATAAATAAAAAGATAAAAAGAAAAGCCATTCCATTTCTATAAAAGACCCACATCCAAGTTCCATAGCTTTTGGTTCGCTATCCCAATCATAATTTTTCTACTGCCAGAAGGAAAGGTACCTCCTTTTTCTGCTGGTTATAGGCAAGGAGGGTTCGAACCCCCGATACTGCGGTTCGTAGCCACGTGCTCTAATCCTCTGAGCTATAGGCCCCACCCCTTCTCCACTGGATCTGTTTCCGGAGTACCCTAAAAAATAGGAACCTTTCCTCTCCCCAGCCATTTTGTGTTAAGAAGATATGAAAGCGCGTTTATCTCTATAATTCTATAAGAAGGGTGCAATCTGAGGTATGAAGTGGGAGAGAAGGAATGTCACAATTGGGGTTTTGAATAAAATGACCTTTTGATTTTTCATTTTTTTTTGTTTCTTTCGTTTTCATATTGAAAAAGTGATAAGAATGAGAGGTGTTAAGCTTTTTATCATCCTGGCGTCGAGCTATTTTCTTGTAGGACCTCCCCTACAGTATCATCACCACAGTAGAGATTAACCACCAAGTTCGAGATGGATTGGTGTGTTTTCTCTATGCCTAGGACACCTTAATATCGAACCATGAACGAAGAAATCCATGAGAGAAAAGCATATTGGCTAGTGATTGTGAGACCCCAATTCTTGGCTAGAGGGGACACCAAAGGCCTCTGCCCTTCCATCCCTTGGATAGATAGAGAGGGAGGGCAGAGCTTTTGGTTTTTCCATGTTGTCAAAGAGTTGAACAATGGTTTTTTCGTGTTGTCAAAGATTTGAATAATGAAAATAGATAGCGAGTGCCTGATCGAATTGATCAGGTCATGTAGGAATAAGGTTCAAGTCTACCAGTATGTAGGGATGCCTCAGCTGTATACATCACTGCACTTCCACTTGACACCTATCGTAATGATAAACGGCTCATCTCGCCGTGACCTTCTCTTGAATTCTCAAAAAACTTCTGTCGCTCCATCCCTGCAGGGGCAAAACCCGATCGCTGTCTCAACTGTGCTACAGGAAGCTCTGGGGAAGTCGGAATAGGAGAGCATTCATCTTGGGGTGGGCTTACTACTTAGATGCTTTCAGCAGTTATCCGCTCCG
>JAPFFP010069278.1:0-24725 GCA_026153255.1 Solanum medicagineum
GGCATAAGGTTGGACCCCTTTCAGGCCGATGAGCTCAATGTAGTAAAGTTCGTCTCCTTTTGCTATCGTATGTGATGGTTGCAACCAATAATATTTCCAGTATATGTTGTAACTAGATAGACCTTTCATGAACTCACACCACTTCTCGACACCTGTTGGCATAAAGAATCTACGCATTCTTGTTGGGTGGGTGTCAATTTTGTTTCCCACACTATCAAGAATGTCTATCAAGTTTCCCTTTTATAAAAGGTGCTCAACTGCCCCCAATTGTAATAAGAAATTGCACCTTTCGAAGAACCTCTTACCCCGAACACATTTGGACAAGGCCCTTGTTATTTCTGCTAATATCATAGGCACAATGGTGTTCTCTCCAACGTCTCTTCCTTTGGACAAATTGCGCACGATGTAGATTAGGCAAGTATTGATGTGCTGTCAAAATACAACACATTTGATGTCTAAAATAAGGGATTTTGTGAGTTCTTAATGCGACTTTTTATGGGTTTCATGTGTTTTTGTTTTGTTCTTGCAGAAAGTTAGGTTGGTATGATTTTGAAGAAAAGTTGTAGATTTTGCTAAATCATAGGACATACAAGCTGACCTATGAGTCATAGCCCAAGATACAAGTCATAGGGTGTGACGTAGCAAGAAATAGAGACCAAAAATGAGCAATCTGCTAAGTGAAGGTCACTCCTACGAGTCGTAAGTCTCACTATGACTTGTATAGGTGCACTTGTAGTAGGAATCAGAGAGCCAAAATATTGGACCAAAAACTGAAGGCTGAGATTACGAAAGGAGCATAGGAGTCATAACCCATACTACAACTCATACCAGTGGGTCGTACCAGTTAATTCCAAGGTGCCAACAATCTATAAGAGACCCCAATTACGACTTGTAGGCCATCCTATGAGTCGCAACTGCAAGGCGTACCAGTTGCTAGCTGCCTTTTTTGTGTAATTTTTAGGGTTATTTTGGCCACTATATATAGTTTAAATTAGGGTTTTATTAAGGAGATTCGAATCAGAGAAGTTTTCATCAACTTTGAATATACTCTGAAGAAAACTTTTAGGTTTTTAGCTTATTTATCATTTCTCTTAGAAAACACAATTTTGGGGATTGTAAACCTTGCTTTGTGCTTATTTTCAATCTATCAAGCTTGTGGTTTACAACTTGTGGTGTCTTCATTCTTCATTGCTTGTGGTAAAACTCTCAACTATGTCTTGTATTTACATTTTTGTTGGTTTTGCCTTAGCCATGAGTAGCTAAGCACCCACAACTTGGGGTTGTGGGAACCATGGGTAGTTGACTTGAGATGACCTAGGTTTATTGTATTTGTATGGTTGGGGTTTTGTAGGTATTATCTATTTCTCTTCATATTGATTGTTGTTTGGTGGTGGCCAACACTAAACCCCGCCTACTATCACGATCCTGACCAAGGTAGTGACGAATAGGAAAAGGGAAATAGATGACAGGATTTGATTGATGTGTTCTCATCTAATCAACCCAAACTTGACCAAGGGGAGGTTGACTGGGAAAATAGGTAACGGTTAGTTGGCATGCCATGGTAGCCAACCAAGCGCCATGGTGAAATTCAACCTTCACCTTCACAAGAGGGCTGGAAGAACCTAAATTACCGTCCTGCATGCGCATCTCCAATTGTAGTTATGTTACCTAGGTTAATCGAGTCAATGAACCATGGGAAACATAATTCCCAAGTTGTCCCTAAAATTAAGTGTTTTCCCGCGTCACAGTATAGTGTTTATTTTACTTTTTCTTTGAACCGCAAAATTCCCCCCATTTAGATATTTTAATTATAAATGCTTGAAATGATTAATAGTGAAGTATTGTAGTCAATCCCTGTATTCCCGGTGGATTCGACCCTAACCTTCAATTAGGTTAATTGCTGCAACGATCACTTTCTTATTAGAGTGTGAACATCACCAGAAATTATGGCACCGTTGCTGGGGAATACATCTAGGTTTTGACTTGATTTCACTATTAGTTAGTTCTAGTGTTGGTTTCTAGAGTCTCATGTATTTTACTTTTATTTTTGTTTTTGTTGTTTGATTTTACTTGCAGGTTGGCTGGCACTATGACTGAACAAAAGTTCTACATTGCAAATGACTTGTTGAAAACCTTGTAGAGGCGAGCCTTATTGTATCGAAAAGAGTCCGAGGACCCCCAAATTTACTTACAATATTTTACTTAAACGCTTAGGGGGGTTCTTGGGATAAGACATCCTACTTGGGAGTCCATGGCTCTTCAGGCTTTCCCCATGACTCTCTGGAGTGAAGCTATGGAATGGTGGTCAATTCTCCCACTTGATATTTGTTCTAATTGTGGGGAGGTACAAAGACTCTTCCTCATTGACATCTATAAGGAGCCCAACAAGAAAAAGATACAGAACAACATCTGCAATTTCAAAAGGGTGCTAGGAGAACCTTTGGTAGTAGCTTGGGAAAGGTATAAGTAGTTTTTGGCAACGAATCAAAACCACTGTCTGATTAATGATGAATTAGCAGCTAGTATCTACGGTGTACTAACCTCCAAGCAACAAGGGCATGCTATTGCATTGTTTGGAGGGGAGTCTTGGCATTACCTAAGATGACCATTTGACGAGATCATCGAGCATATGGACAAGCTATCTGCAGTTGCTCAAGTTTACCAACCCTCTCAAGAACAACCTAGACCATGCACTAGTATATTGAAGGAAGCCCCGAGTAAACCCAAGAGTGAGAATGTGCCAAACTGGCCGAGGTTACCGCACCAGTATTACATCACCGATAAGCTAGCAAGGATTGAGCATATACTTGAACAAGCCCTGACCAAGGTCAATAAGCAAGATGACATTGTTCAGGATATAAAGTTTGATGTTCTCAAAAGTAACTACAAAGTAGAACAATAAACCTTGTCAATGCAAAGGCTCGGAGATAGGATGGAGCAGCTTGCTGAGAAACTAGAGGTAGTACCGGATGAGCAAAGGAAGAATAGAAGGAGCAGCGATTGAACTCATGGAGAAGTCTGATTATCCATGATGGCATGGTCGAGCTGCGACATTAAATAAGACACTTGTTGGGAGGCAACCCAAATATCTTTTATGTTTTGAATTATTTTGAGTCATTTTTATTCATTAAAATTGTTGGGTGGTAGGTTAATGTTTTGTTGTTAGTGTTAAGACTTTGAATCAGCTGTATTGTCTTGCATTTAAGTGTATCTGGAGTAATTGGTTGTAGGAACGAACCAGAAAAATGAGGAGTAGAGAGATTTATACTTGGAGAAGCTTCTAAGAGCAGACCTACGAGTCGTAGTCACCACTAAGACTCGTAGTCATGCCTCGTGGAGGGAAACAGAGAGTATCAAAAGTACGCACACACACTATGAGCCAACTTTACGATGGTCTCCTACGAGTCTTAAGGGGGGTTCGTAGTGCCCAGGTATGAGAATTAATATTTTCTTGAGAGTTGGGTCCGCTACGAGACCAGGACTTACGAGTTGTATGATGTCCTACAACTTGTAGTCGGTGTCTCTAGGTCCAATCTGTAGAATTTTAGAAGGTTACCCGACTTGAAATATTAGTAGACTAACGTCTTTTGGCTCTTCATGTCCCTTCATGAAACAGTTCTTCTCACTTTATAATCCTCCCCAACATCACTTTTCACTATTTTAGTCATTCCCTAAATCATTCCTCCACTAACATCCACCAACAAGTGCAATTTTCACTAGGGATTCAGTTTCTTTTTCTTCTTCTCATCTCATATTCATCCATTCATCTAGTATGTTTTCGTGGTTAAGTTTGGTAATCTCTAAAATAATCTTGTTCTATGGGTGTTTGAATGAATTCTTTTTGATAAGAATGTGATTTATACTTATATATGTACCTGCAATGAGTTGATTCTTTAATTTTATCCGTGCTAGGTGACTTTAAACTGTGATGTTATGGTCATGTGCGCATATTATGTACTTTTTGGGTAATTATTTTGTGAAGACCATCTGGGGTTGAACTTTGTAAGTGGGGTGATGTTATCATTCTGTTTTGAGGGATGACTCATGCATGAAATTAATGTACCCTTTTACGTGCTTCCATGTGTTCGATATTGGAGAGGTTTTGAACGATATGGAGAATTTGTGTTTCATTATGGGATGATTGGTAAAATGTAGTAATTAAGCTTATTATTGGGCTATTCATGTGTTTTTGAGTTCAGATGCTTCCTATTTAATTCTTAGTCATTTTGGAAAGGTTAAAGGCACCCGGGGTGCTCTCTGTTTTCTGTTATCAGGACCCACTATGACTTGTAATTCATCCTACGAGTCGTAGTGGACCTTCATAGAAGGCAACAGTCCATACGAGGCTTACCTATGATTTGTAGCACTTGTTACGACTTGTAGTAGTGGTCTTGTGGCCCAGATCTTAATTTTCAAATGTTTTTAGAATGAGGTACGAGCCCAGACTACGACTCGTAGGTTACCTGCATCTCGTAGCTAATTCTAGAATCCCTTTTTCTCATAGAACTTAGTACTATGAGTCTGCATTACGGCTCGTAGGTCACCCTACGAGTTGTACCTTCAACTCGTATCTGCAGCCCTGCATCTGGTTCAGTTCTTTTTCACTTTGGTATTTGTATTGTTTATTCTTTTTATTATTTTTTTATGTGTTAGTCATTTATGGAACAAAAACATCATGGGACTCATGTGTTGGTGTGTATTGACCTTTCGGATATCATGCCTCCAAGAGGTCGAAGGGGTGATGCCTCCACTTAAGGACATCGGCTGAGAGATGAGACGTCGGATGATAAACAATTTACTGAAGAGATAAATGTGCAACCAGATCCTGAAGCTAATGTGCTTGTGATGAGGTCACAAACAACTAGGGTCTCGATGGAAATGGATAGTCCCTCCCAGTCTGAAGGGGAGGGTGACGATGAAGGATCAGATGATGATGCCTCAATTTCTGAGTTGGGTACTCTCGACGTATCTCAAGTTCAGCCAGAGGAGAGTGTTCCACAACAGCCAGCCAATTTGACTTACATTGTCACCTCCACAGACCCCCAAAGCATAAGATGGTGTGTCCCAGGCATGAGTGAGATTTATGAAAAGGGAATGGAACCAAAACGTCAAGGGATGTCGCTGCAGAGATTTCATAAGGAAGCAAGGTTAAAATACTCGGGGCTACGTGGTGCACTGGGACTAGTACCTGAAATTGAGCGCCATGGACTAGGATGGCTATTACAAATGTTGTAAGCCCCCTACTTGGTCTGAGAATTCTATGCCTTATACTATGTTACTTTACATAGCAATCTTTTGAGGCACAAAAAGACCATTGAGCAGTCATGATTGAGTTAAGTGCTGGTCAGAGGTGAGATTATCAATATCTCAAAAGAAACCATTCTGAGGGTACAGTTTGGGCTGAATTACAGAGTGCCACAATCCACAGTAGAGTATGATCATAGGATTTCAGGAATGAGGAAGGCAGTTAATCAGAAATATGTCGGGCTGAGAACAGAGATTCTTAGGTGGATAGTGAGCTAAATCTGCGAGAAAGGTGTTGAGATGATATGGGCATATTTTAAAGGCCCATCTCTTGTTTAGGGTAAAGTTTTGGTGGTCAAATTATCCTGTAGTGCATACGACCAACATTCACGGATAATGTGACCACGTTAGAGAGGGCTGTGTTGCTGGATAACATTTGGCAGGGTACGATATAGATTGGGCTCGCATTATGGTAGAGCAGATTCACCAGGAAGCAGTCCACACCCAACAAGCATTGCCCTTCACCATCCTAATACATAGACTATACAAGGAGGCTGGTGTGCGGGTCTCTTTCCACTTGGACTCTCATGTAGAGGCTGTGCATATGATGGACCCCAGTCTAATCAAGGTTGATGAGAACCCTCTGGCCCTATAAAGAACTGTTCCACATCCTACTGCAGAACCCTTCCCCGTAGAGCCTCTGATTCAGGGTTCGACTCCAGCTGCTATCGGCACTACTCCAGCCACTACAGAGCCTGCGCCAGCTGTGGAGATTGAGTGCACGCCATCCTCTAGCACTCCAGCACCAGCAAAAACTACATTATAGGTTAGTTCTATTCTCTCTATTGTTTCTATTCAGGCACTATTACGCAGGGTGGCTACGATGTATTCCAAGCTACAGGCTTTAGCAACATAAGTCAGACCTTGGGTCAGCCAGACTGTGAGGGACTCGGAGGGGAGGATGAAGGCATTCACCCGTGTATTAGTAGATGAGAGAGTCAGAGCGGTGGATGCCCAAGTCGATGTATTTGAGGCGACAGTCCAGCGAAGACATGAGTGCATTAGGCCTGATTACACGATTGTGGTGACCGAGGGGTTGTCCAAGTTCAAGGCTGGCTTATTACAGATGTTAGCAGCCCTTATTGTGATCCTAGAGGTAAAACTGACAGGTGACGAGGTATTTGACTGGGTAGTTGAGCGTCCACACATCCTTGGAAAGAGGCCTCTTGAGCATGATGATGATCTAGAGATGAGCCAGAAGAGGCCTCGACCTGATGACCCAGCAGCCCCAGTGGAGGAGACGATACCAAAGGAGGTGGTGCAGGAGTCGTTCCTATTGGCGGCCATACAATGAGATAGGGGGAAACAACATTCACATGAAGAGGGTAGTTCACATACAGCTGCGATCCAGTTGCCGAGGAGGAGATAGTGCCCCAGGACCCCATAGACCAGCCAGAGACCGGTGGACCCCAGTACTTATTTTGTCCTTATGGATACTTTGTTCTATTATTAGGCAATTATTTTTTATTATTATGTTGGTTTTGGATGTGTTTAAATATTTTTATGTTGGATGTTGTTTTTACTCATATTTATAGATATTGGTTTTTGGTTTTTAATATATGTATGTATATATATTTCTTATTATCGTGTTTTGTTTTCATTCTTGTCTTTACTTTGAGGACAAAGTATCCTATTTTGGTGGGGTGTGGGAAGTTATGGATTAAGGTGAAGTCTGAGTAACCTCGAGTCCGTAACTTCCCTTATTTTTGATCCCAAGGTTCTCTTGCCGCGATTCCCTTTCCTTCCGGATGTTTACTTTTCTGTTGAACCAACATGTTTAGATAGTGTAGATAATGTGTAAATTCATAGTAGTGTTATCTATTGGCATATACATAGTCTTTAAATGCTTTTTGAATGATTTGAAAAATTGGATACCCCTCAAATTTTTTGAGATTGTGATTAGTGGTGCACTCATGCATTTTGATGATCTGGTGATGTTTGTTCTGATAATGTAAAGGTAAGTTGAGGGTAAAAGCATGACCTATGAGTCTATACTTGATTGTGGGTGCAATGCCATGTGTGTTGTGAGTTTATTTTGCTGCATTTATGCATCTTGTATGAACTCAGAACTTGCTTTCGTACTCTACATTGGTTTGGTGATGTGGTTGATGTGGAAAGGATCTTAGACCTTTGTTCTTTGAGTGAACCCACTTTTAGCCTAAATGAGCCACCAAATGAGTGAGTAAATCCCTTGCTCTAGATTTTTGAGCTTCTCATGTACTCATTCATTCTTTACACCTTGCTAGCTTAACCTTTTTTAATGAAATACCTTGATATTGGCCCTAGTCTATCCTTGAACATGTGAACCTTAATTGAGGCTAAAAGCCTAAGTTGAGGGTGGCTACAAATTGTTGCCCTGGTTTGGGGAACAAACATTGTGTACTTCACCTCAGGCTAAAAGCCTAAGTTGAGGGTGACCCTTATTGTGGTAAAGTAATGACAATAAGGTGGTTAGTTGGGAAATAAAGAAAGAAATGGAAAATCATGAGCCAAGTGAATAAAAAGAAAAGAAAAGTGCCTTGAATTGAAGAAAAATAGCAAGAATTGACTTCAGAGATAAGGCACAACTGAAAATAGAAAGAAAACACTCGATAAAAAGTTTGAAATAGGAGAATAAGGGTGGATTTATTGAAAAGGATTGGGTTATGAAATCAAAAATTGTTGGTAAACATGGTTCAAGGATCGGTTTTAGTCACAACTTGCCTAAAATGCCATACCATTGCCTCCTGAACCTATCTTACAAGGCATAAGTCCTAAAGTGATCCAAAACCACTTTATCACCAAGCTAAAATATGAGTATAGAGGCAACCATATGGTGTTAATCAGTATGCATGAATTTGAATTGTGAGAGTGAGAATGCTTCCTCAATCCCTGAATTTGAAATGCTTCTTGAGTGAGTAAGAGGGACTTCTTTTCTATGAGGGCATTTGCACTACTTGATTAGCATATGGCTGCACCAGTGATTGCGGATGGTTGATGCTCCATAACTTATCATAGTGGGGATGCCAGATTCATCATCATGTTTTGTTATACTTAGTAGCTGTGCAATCTGGTTTTAAAAATGATAGTTGGGTACCTGGATTAGAGTGAAAGATGTATATGCCATTGGTATAATTACTATGTATTTCTCATTGTTTACGTAGATAGAGTCGTCGCTTAAGGACAGACAAGAATTCTAAGTTGAGAGTGTTGATGTGCTGTCAAAATCTAACACATTTGATGCCTAAAACAAGGGATTTTTTGAGTTCTTAATACAACATTTTATGATTTTTATGTGTTTTTGTGTTATTCAAGCAGAAAAGTTAGGTTGGCATGATTTTGAAGAAATTACAAATTTTGTTGAATCATAGGACATACGAGCTCACTTACGAGTTGTAGCCCAAGCTACGAGTCGTCAAGTGTGACGTAGCAAGAAAAACAGAGACCAAAAATCGGAAAGCTGCTAGTGGAGGTCACCCCTATAAGGCCATCCTACAAGTTGTAAGTCTCACTACGACTCGTATAAGTGGACTCATAGTAGGAATCAAAGAGCCAAAATATTGGACCAAAAACTGAAGGCCTAGACCACGAAAGGAGCGTACGAGTTGTAGCCCAGTGGGTCATACGAGTTGATCCAAGATGCCAAGAATCTAATACGAGACCCCGATTATGACTCATCGGCCATCTTACGAGTCGTAACTGCGAGTTACTAGCTACCTACTGTCTTTTCCTTGTAATTTTTAGGCTTATTTTGTAAACACTATATAAAGTTTAAGTTAGGTTTTTATTAAGAAGATTCGAAACAGAGAAGGTTTTATCAACTTTGAATATACTCTCAAGAAAAATTTTAGGTTTTTAGCTTATTTTATCATTTTGTCTTGGAAAACTCAATTTTAGGGATTGTAAACCTTGCTTTGTTCTTATTATCAATCTATCAAGCTTGTGGTTTGGAATTTGTGGTGTCTTCATTTTTTATTGCTTGTGGTAAAACTCTCAACTATGTCTTGTGTTTACATTTTTGTTGGTTTTACCTTAGCAATGAGTAGCTAAGCACCCACAACTTGGGATTTTGGGAACCATAGGTAGTTGACTTGAGATGACCTAGGTTTATTGCATTTCAATGGTTGGGGTTTTGCATGTATTATCTATTTCTCTTCATATTGATTGTTATTTGGTGGTGGCTAACACCAAGCCCCGCCTATTATCACGATCCCGACCAAGGTAGTGATGAATAAGAAAAGGGAAATAAATGATAGAATTCGATTGATGTGTTCTCGTCTAATCAACCAAACCTGACCAAGGCGAGGTTGACCGGGACAATAGGTAACAGTTAGTTGGTATGCCATGGTAACAGACCAAGCGCCATAGTGAAATTCGACCTTCACCTTCACAATAGGGCTGGAGGAACCTAAGTTACCATCCTGCATGTGAATCTCCAGTTGTAGTTATGTTACCTAGGGTAATCGAGTCAATGAACCATGGGAAACAGGATTCCCAAGTTGTCCCAAAAATTAAGTGTTTTCCCGTGTCGTAGTATAGTGTTTATTTTACTTTTTCTTTGAATTGCAAAATTCACCCCATTTAGAGATTTTAGTTATAAATGCTTGAAATGATTAATAGTGAAGTCTTGTAGTCAAGCCCTATGTTCTCTGTGGATTCGACCCTAACCTTCAGTTAGGTTAATTGCTGACAACGACCGCTTTCTTATTAGAGCATGAATATTATCAAGTATCTGTATTTCTGTCTTCTCTAGGAAAGATTAGAGTTCCCAGCAATGCGACCGCAAAGACGTTCATGCGGTGTACCTCCCACTTTGCCGCTGAACATGAAAACTCACTATTGAACTGTTCATAGCTATCTGGATGACAAAAGCGAGCATACAAATAATTTAATGAAATCCACTCAAAATCCAAGCAAGAGATCTTAGGTTTGTACACCTATACCCAAATTCTTCATGAACTTCTTTGGAGTTTGTCTATGGGGGATGATCATGCTCCTACCCTAGTAAGGCAAGTCAGTGAACCCACCAATCTTCTCGATTGTGGGTGTCAATTCAAAATCATGAAATTTGAAGACAGTCCTAGCAGGGTCCCAAAATTTTAGTAGATCTTTGATCACATAGCGATCCGGGATAATGTATATCAAATATTTCAACCCCAAAAAGTCGAGCAACATCAATTGCACAATCCTGCTTAATATTTTCCCACCATCTCCAAAGTCTGTGATCTACACCCACTACCATATGAGTATTTTCAAAGTTTGGAGATGCCATCTGCGCATAATCAAAGAAAAGAAAAGTTCTAAACTCAATTTTAACAATTTTTAGGCTTGGATTAAACTATTATGACCACATAGACACATAATATGCATATTTCATCTTGGAGGGTGATTGTACCTTGTAGACTTAAATAGTGTGGCTACTATTATGTAGTTTGATGCCTGGAGGGTCAAACTACCTAGGGCTTATGCATGCAGGGCTTAGACTTTAGGGTGGATAACTCTATCATAGGTTTCTAAAGAGTTGGTTAGACTCGGACTTGGTATTCCTATGTAAGAAGCACATGATCCAATGGTAGTAAGACTATCCGCCATTCACCATGCAAACGCTTACTCTCTAAAATTTGGGTTTGAAGAGAAGGCGGGACAATTGCAAAGGCACTATATCACTATGAAAAGAAAAAAAAAGAAGTTCCCAAGTAGGGGAAGTATGAATGGAATGCCATTTTACCAAAGCGGTAACAATTAGGAAGTAAAATAGTATTTAAACAAATACTTAATGCAATAAATAAAGGGAGGGGAATTAGAGGGATGTTAGAGAATATAAACGAAGGGGAGTTAGAGGGGATAAGGGAAAAAGGAGCTAGAGGGGAATAAAGGATGGGGAGTTAGAGGAATAAGGGAAGGAATAAAGAAAAGGTAAGAAGTTAGTAAGGAAAGATAAACGAATAAGCCAAGTAAATAATTAAGGAAAATAAACAATTAAGGGAAGCAAATAAACAATCAAGACAAGTAAATAATTAAGGAAAATAAACAATCAAGGAAAGCAAATAAACAAATAAGGAAAACAAATAAACGCATATAAAAAGAAACACGTTACGGTTATAACCTAGAATCCCCAGCAGAGTCGCTATTCTGTTGTGCCCCATTTTTTCTCGCGAAAAGACGGGAACCTAGACGACGTCGTGGCAAAAGGACTCTTTTGGGATTTTGAAAATTGAAGAGTCGTCACCTAATGAATTAAGGAGCATTACGACACCATTCTAAACTACAATTAACTCTAAAGGTCTAAATCACTAGAGAAGGGGTAAAGGTTCAAGTTACCTCGAAGGGAAGGTGTTAGGCACCCCTCGACGTCCACAAATGTGGGTCCCAACCGTGTCTCTTATTTATGTGGAGGTTTCAAATAAAGGTCTTAATTATAGAAATTTTATCCTAATTAGTTCTAACGAGAAATTAAACAAGTAAGCAAGTATATAAAATAAATCTAACTACCCCGAATAATTTAAAATAAATGCAG
This sequence comes from Solanum medicagineum, assembly GCA_026153255.1. Classification (NCBI taxonomy): domain Eukaryota; kingdom Viridiplantae; phylum Streptophyta; class Magnoliopsida; order Solanales; family Solanaceae; genus Solanum; species Solanum medicagineum. The sequence continues at coordinate 11,801 of JAPFFP010069278.1, forward strand.
AGAAAATACTATACTAAACGCGTTACTATTTCAATCGGATCAGTTTACTCGGCTTTCAAGTATTATTTAGCTCACATGGCTTATTTAAGCCTAAGGACAAAACCAAGATTTGCCCTATTAAAGCTCGAGTTTGAGTCATCATATTCGAGTTTGAAATCTTAAAAATCTTAAGGGCAAGACTTCTAGCATGAGTAAGCAATAAAGTTAGTGAATAGCCCAAAAGAACATACTTTCTACTAGAAAATAGCCAAGAACATAATTTCTAAAAATGGTAAATAACCTAAAAGCATGATTTCTAACAAATAGCAAATTTCCAAGAGGCATGTTTTCTTTTGTGAAGAAAATTAAAAGAAAAAGCGTGATTCCTAATAATATAGCGGAGCATGATATTTATTATGAAAAAATTTTTAGAAAAACCTAAAAGCATGATCTCTAAAAAAAGAAAATAGCCTAGAACCATGATTTCTTAAACATGATAATACTTTGTGAAAACCTATAGGCATGGTGTCTAAAACACATCAAAGAAACATTCAATTCAATTATTATTCATATTTTAGACTAACTTAATTCTTCACGACTTATTTTTGTTAGATCCTAAATTAAGATTGCCTAGAGGTAATCAAAACAACACAAAATTAAAAGTAAAAATGAAAAAAAATAATTAGCACATACTTACCCCTCCCCCTTTACACTAGATCCCCATTTTCATTATCTTTTTGTTACATCGGATTTTGCAGAAAAAAATAATACATTATCAACAAAATAACAAAATTCGAAAAGTCTTCTTCTTCTGAATCCATCCCCAACCCAAGGCGACTCTTTACTCCCTTGAAAAATAAAACCTGCAATACTTAAAAGAAAACCTGGTAGTACCAGTTTTATATATATATATATATATATAATTAATAGAGCAGTTATGAGACATAATTCATATGAAAAGAAGAAAAAGAAAAATAAACCAATTCCATCAAAGGGATAAATTGAATCAGAAATACCGGCAACTCCTAATTTTTAAAAGAATATCCTAGAGAATAGAGACGAGAGAAGAGAGAATCGGATGAATTTCAAATGAAACTTTCAACTTTACCCATTTTGGCATCCTTCGCCGTTTTGAGTTGACTGACTGGCGAGAGTTGAAGGAGTCATTGTGTTGCATGGTGATTTTCTCCGGTGAGGGAGATTGGTGAGATGAAGGAGGGGTTTTGGGTTGTTTTGGGTGTGGAAATGGTGGGTTTAAAGGGTTGTTTCGGCGGTTTGGGTGGGGTTTTTGGTCGTTGAGAGAGAAAGCGAGGGAGAGAAGGGGTACATCGGCAAGCGGAGGAGAAGAATAAGGGGTCGACGGGGGCTATCGGTGATGGCGTCAAGGCGGAGGAGATGGAGGTGCGGTTGTCGTGGTAGAGTTTTCCGGCGAGGTCAGGTGGGTTTCGCGGGGCTAGTTTCATGGTGGCTTGAGGCGGTCAATGGAGGCTTTTTCGTGGATGTATGGGAGGAGGGAGATGCGGTGACAGGGTAAAGAAATGGAGGGAGAAAAGGAGAGAGAGGTTGCGCTTGTTAGCTATTGGAGGAACGAAGAGGGGAGACAGGGTTGTTGGTTGTCGGACGTTGGTTTTGGTCTGCGCATGGGAGAAAAGAGGGGGTCGTTGGTGGTTTTTGAAGGAGCGAAGAGAGGAGATGGGGTCGCTGGTGGCTTCGCTAGCTGGTCTCAAGGACCGGTTGAGAAGGAGATGGAGCTGCGACTGTTGTGTTTGGTTAGACAGAGAGTAGAAAGAAAGAATGTTAGGATTTGGGGAGTTGTAGAGTTAAAAATGGAAAATAAATATGCATTAATCTAGACTATTAGATAAAATGTAATGAACGGTTAAGATTAAATATCACGTATTCGGGTCAGATTTTAGGTCAAAATATGGGTATTCGGGTTTGAAAACAGGTATATGAATTTGATTTGATTGAATTGAATTGGGGATTTAAAATTCTACAAACTGACCCAATTTATGCTAGAATTGAAATGATTTTCAAATAAATTAACTAGAATTGAAATGAATTTGATAGAAATGGCTAGGAATTAAATAGATTGGGATAACATTGAATAAATTGCCATCTAATTAAATTATCATATGTACACAAATAATAATCTTTTTACGTAAAAGAAAAATACGTAATATATAGTAACGGCATAAAATACAAAGAAAATTATATTTTTAATTCGAAATTAACACAATACATCATCAACATACCCAAGTGCCTCAAAGGGCTGCCGCTCATTGCGGGGTGGGGGGGGGTCGGATGTACGCAGCCTAATACATTTTATTTAAACATGACCCTAGAAATAATACTATGTAAAAAATAATGAAAGTAAATAGTATCAACGACAAAATAATAATTTTTTTTAAATATAACAACTCAAAGCTTAAAAACACACACATTAAAATACATAATTGTTACAAAATTGAAAAAAAAAACAAATTTATTTATTTTAAATAGTTTTAAAAATACATATTTAATCAATTGGCAATCCGAAAAAGGTTATAGGTACGTCAAAATTGGGTGTCAATAGGTAGTCCTTACATACATGGAACTCGAAAAATAATCAGTCCTTAACAAACTCTTACTCTTGGATTGCAGAACTCTAGCTTCCTCCCCTTCTCCTCTTTGCTCTCAAGAACCCTCAGTATGAAATAGGGTGAAAAATACCTTTAGGGTTACATTCTTAGACTTCATACAAGCCAAATTCGTAAGGGGTTTTAATTAAAAGGTACTGGAATGGACTAAATACCCCTGAAAATAACTGCAGACAGGGCGTACGAATCCCCGAATACGAGTTGTAGTCCTCACTACGGGTTGTGGCTGCTCCTCGTAGATTGGAAGTCTTAAAATTCAGAATCACTAGAGGCCTTTACAAAACCCTCTGTTACGAGTCGTAGTCCACATTATGAGTCGTAACTGGCCTCTCGTAGCTACAAGGGCCTTGAAACATAAAACACTGGAACTTGCCACGAAACCATCCACGACGACTCGCGGGTCGTAGCCTCACCTCGTATCTGATGGGTCCTAAAATTCGTAGTTGCTGAATCCCCTACGAGGTCCCTATTTACAACTCGTAAACTCCTCTATAAGTTGTGACGGGGTTCGTAAATCTGACCTACAATATTTTCCTCAAATGTTTCTCATCATCATCTGCATAATCACTCCCAATCAAATAGAAAGAATTAGGGGATATTACATTATCTCCCCCTTGAGATCATTCGTCCTCAAATAAAGAGAAAGGTAGGGATTAGGACAAGGAACGAATCTCTCTATGGACTCTAATGACCAGCCAACTCTCAACTCACTCATGCAATAAATCAATCAAATATGAGAACTCAGCAAATAAGACAGTCAAACAATCAACAAATCACATCAACCTTGACTCAGACTCTAGAACTCTATTGTCTTTGATATAGAAAATGGAAGAAGGACTCAAGGAATGGAAATTCAAGAATCTAAAGGGAATTACTTACTATCAACTCTCTCATCATCAACAGGGGAATAGATGGGGATATATAGCCTCTATGTCCTCCTCCGCCTCCCAAGTAGCTTCCTCTACAAATTGGTTCCTCCATAGCACTTTGACAGATGTAATCTCTTTAGTTTTCAACTTTCGAACCTGACGATCAAGGATTTGAACAGGGACCTCCTCATAACTCAAGGTGTCCCTCACCACAATACTCTCAACAGGCACAATCAATTTTGGATCTCCCAAACACTTCTTAAGCATGAAAATGTGGAAAACTGGATGGATAGCCTCTAACTCTAGTGGCAACTCTAATTCATATGCCACATTACCCACTCTCTTTATGATTTGATAAGAGCCAATATACCTCAAACTTAACTTCCCTTTCTTTCCATATCTTATCACGCCCTTCATGGGTAACACTTTCAAATACACCCAATCATTGACCTCAAACTCCAAGTCTCTCCTCCTAACATTTGTGTATTATTTCTGCCGACTCTGTGCAGTCCTCAACCTTTCTCAGATGGTCTTCACCTTCTCCATAGCTTTATGAACTAGGTCTGGACCAATCAATTCTATTTCACCTACCTCAAACCATCCAATTGAAGACCTACACCTCCTCCCATAAAGTGCCTCGTATGGGGCCATTTGAGTACTCAAATGAAAGCTGTTGTTATAGGAACACACTATCAATGACAATTGGTCATCCCAATTACCCTTAAAGTCAATGGCGTAGGCTCTCAACATATCCTCCAATATCTGAATAGTGCGCTTCGCCTGGCCATCTTTCTGAGGGTGAAAAGTTGTGCTAAGGAGCACCTTCGTACCCAGACCCTTCTGAAAAGATCTCCAAAACTGACAGTAAATTGAGCTTCTCTATCCGAGATAATGGACAAAGGGACTCCATGTAATCTGACAATCTCCCTGATATAGGGTCGGGCATAATCCTTTGCGGTGTCAGTCATCTTAACAGCTAAGCAATGAGCAGACTTAGTCATACTGTCAACTACCACCCAAATCGAATCATCCTATCTGCGGGACCTCGGTAAAGCTGCGATGAAGTCCATGTTGATCATCTCCCATTTCCACTCTAGAATCTCACAGTTCTGAGCTACTCCACATGGTCTTTGGTGCTCAATGTTAACTTGTTGGCGATTCGGCCACTTGGAAACCAAGTTTGTAATGTCCCTCTTCATTCCACTCCACCAGTAGACTTCTCTCAAGTCATGGTACATCTTGGTAGATCCTGAGTGAATGGAATATTTGCAACTAGAAGCCCATGATCCTCTCTTGAACCCCATCAATATTGGGAACATACAATCTCCCTTGATATCTCAATATCCCATCTCCCACTTTGGCGAAAGCCATCACTTTCTGCTTGTGCACAACCTCCTTCAGCTATAATAATATAGGATCTTGGTCTTTCTTCTCCTTCACCTCCACTACTAGAGTTGATTTAGACCCATTATGCACAAGAACTCCTCCTTTGCTCGATTCATCTAATTTGACTCCCAATCGCGCCAGTATGTGCACCTCTTTGGCCAACTCTCTTTTCTTTTCCTCTACATGGGCGGTGCTTCCCATGGACAACCTGCTAAGGGAATCAACAACCGCATTAGCTTTACCTGGATGGTAGAAGATGCTCGTGATATAGTCTTTGAGCAACTCAAGCCATCTTCTATGCCTTAAGTTAAGATCCTTCTGGGTGAAGACGTATTGCAGGCTCTTGTGGTTGGTGAATACATCAACATGTGCTCCATACAAATAGTGGCGCCATAACTTGAGAGCAAGCACCATTGCCGCCAAATCTAAGTCATGGGTGGGGTAGTTCTTCTCATACACCTTAAGCTATCTAGAAGCATAGGCAACAACCTTTCCCTTCTGCATTAACCCACATCCCAATCCTACCTTCGAAGCATCATAGTATATTACAAACCCATCTGTTCCATTAGGCAAGGTCAACACCGGTGCAGTGGTTAACCTTGTATTTAGCTCTTGGAAACTCCTCTCACACTCATCATACCATTGAAACTTGACCTTCTTCTGGGGCAATTTGATCAACGGCGCGGATATAGAAGAAATCCCCTTAACAAACCTCTGGTAATAGCCGGCCAATCCCAAAAAACTCCTTATCTCTGTCGGTGAAGTTGGTCTTGGCCAATTCATAACTGCTTCAATCTTTTGAGTATCCACTAGAATTCTATCTCTAAAAATCACATGACCTAAGAAAGCCACAGATTTGAGTGAAAACTCACACTTAGAAAACTTCGCATACAACTCATTGTCTCGGAGTGTCTACAAAGCGATCCTAAGGTGTCTGGCATGCTTATCTTCATCTCTAGAATACACCAAGATATCATATATGAACACAATCACGAACATGTCAAGATACTACCTGAATACTCTGTTCATCAAATCCATAAAGGCTGCAGGTGCATTGGTCAACCCAAAAGACATCACTAAGAACTCAAAGTGACCATATTGGGTTCAAAAAGCCGTCTTCGGGATGTCACATTCTCTCAGTTTCAACTCATGATAACCTGCTCTGAGTTCTATCTTAAAGAACATAGTGGCACCCTGAAGTTGGTCAAACAAATTATCAGTCCTCGGAAGGGGATAGTTATTCTTGATAGTCACCTTATTCAACTGACAATAGTCAATACACATCCTCAAGGAACTATCCTTCTTTTGCACGAACAAGCCTGGGGCACTCTATGGAGAGATACTCGGCCTTATGAACCTTTTCTCTAACAAATCCCTCAATTGCTCCTTCAACTCTTTCAACTCTGCAGGGGCCATTCTATATGGTGGAATAGAGATAGGCTGGGTATCAGGGAGAATATCAATTCTGAAGACAATCTCTCTATCAGGAGGGACCCGGGTAAATCCTCAGGGAACACATAAGGAAAATCACTCACAATCGAGACAGACTCAAGAGAAGGGGGCTCAATATCATCAGACTTAACTCGCACGACGTAGTAGATACATCTCTTAGAGATTAATTTTCGGGCTTTGAGAAAAGAAATAAAGTTACCCTTCAGAGCCATAGAATCTCCCTTCCACTCAATAACAGGCTCATTTGAAAACTGGAATTTGATAGTCCAAGTTTGCCAATCAGCAGAGGCATAACAGGCATGAAGCCAATCCATACCAAATATCACATCGAAATCAACCATCTCCAACTCAATCAAATCAACAAGAGTATCCTTATGGTAGATGGATACCACACAATATTTGTAGATTCTCTTAGCTCTAATGAACACTCTAATAGGAGTAGAAATTGAATGGCTCAAGCAAACATTCAGGTAGAATCTCAAATCTACTTGCCACATATGGCGTCACAAAAGAGCATGTTACACCCGGATCAGACAAATCATAACAAGGAAAGGTAAAGACTAGAATCATACCCATCACAACATTTGGTTCAGCCTCCTGATCCTGTCGGTTCCCCATCACATGCAGACGGTTTGTCCCATTGCCTGCCCCTTGCATAGCAGCTCTCTTGTTAACCCTCACTGGGGGCGATATGGTAGCAAATTGGCCCTTGTTTCCCCACATCGAACATTTCCTAAGAAAGTGACCCGATTGGCCACACTTGTAGCATGCATTTCCTCCATTTTCACACTCTCCCAAATAAATCCTGCCACACTTCCCACAAGGTGGCTTCCCTTTAAAACCAAGTGTTGCACTTCCTTGAGATATTGCACCTTGTGGCCTAAAGCTTGGCTGACCTTGGGGTCTCTGATCATATCTCTGGCTCGGGGCTGGTGCACTGACTGAAGACGATGCATAGATAGAAGACCTCTTATGATAATAGGACTTATCTCCCTTGCATTACTTAGTCTGGGTAGGCTCAGGCCCTGCTGATCTGATCTTCTCACTCAGATGCTCTTGTCTCTCCTCTTTCTTATCTTCCTCAGTCTTTTGGGTATAGACCATCATCCTGCAAGCATCCATACCTAGAATTAACAGTGCTACCTTGCACTCACTCTTCACTTGTCTACCCAACCCAGATACGAATTTCCTCATCCTCGCCCTCATATTCGGAACCATCTCCAGTGCATACCTAGATAACTAGATGAATTTCAAATGATACTCCTTAATAGTCATCCTCTCTTGTTTCAGATTCACAAACTCTTCAACCTTTGCCTCTTTTATCTCCTGGGGAAAGCAGTGATTGAGGAAGGCACTCTCAAACTCATCCCAAACGGCGGGCTAAGCATCATCTCCTCGACTTTTTTCCCACTGATTATACCTAACATTGGCCACATCCTTGAGCTGATAGGCAGCAAACTTAACTCCCTCAGTCTTAGTCGCGTGCATGGTTCAACACCTTCTATATCTCATCAATAAAGTTTTGAGAGTCCTTTTCAACCTTTGACCCCATGAAAATCGATGGGTTCATCCTTAGAAAGTCTCTCAATCTGAGGTGGTAGTCGGCTCATGAGAGCTAGAACTAGGAGTCAGTGAACCCTAGTTCCCGCTCTAAGTAGCTACCAACTGGATAAGCATAACAATGACCCCTCAAAAGTTAGCCTTTGAAGTAGGAGCAGGTGGAGCAATAGGTGTCAAGGGAACACCCGCCGTCCTGGGCGGTGGACCTCGGGCCCTCGTTTCTATTTGAGGAGGCACATCTGAAGTAGGCTTCTCAACAATGCTGGCTGAAGCATTCCTCTGGGTTACGACACGTCTTGGAGGCATGATCTGCAATCGCATAACGTATGAGTCAAAAAAGAAGTTTATAGAGTTTTCAACTCTATCGCACGAACTCAAATGACTAGAAAAGGGTAACAGTTCCTAATGTTCTGTAGCCTCCTGCTTACGAAGTGTGGTACACAACACATTCTTAAGAAATACTCTACTGGACATGGCTCCATAGACTCCATAGGGCTTTTGAACTCTGTACTCTAATACTAAGTTTGTCACGCTTTGGGAGGGTACCCTTAGCGTGACCGACACTTGAAGAACCATTGCTGATTCCTCAAGAAAACCACTTGGCCTCAATATCACATTAACTCGATAGCGGAAGAATAGCTTAATAAATAGGCATTACACACACACACACACATATATATTGTATCATGATATTAGCGAAAATAGTTTAGATACAGAAACTCATCCAAAACCTCTACTTAAATGTCTATGAAGCCTCTACTCATCAGTTTAGAATGGTGCCATGACAGGCCATGGACACCTTAATCAAAAGAAGAAAAGATAGACTAAATAAAGCTCATAAATAAGGGCTCCTCCGGAGAACAAGGAGGGCTCACCAACTCTGAGGATGTACCAAATTCGAGCCTCAATGGTGCGCGTGTTGAGATCCTCTATCTGCTGTATCTACATCATAAAATGATGCAAGCCCAAAATGGACGCTAGTGCGTGGAATATACTGGTATGTAAAATGGCTTAGGAAAAGTAAAGTTCAACTCACTTACCTCGCTCAACAACTCATACTCAAATAGTTTATGCAAGTTTTATAGAAAATCATGCTTTTAAAATAGGTTCAGTAAAATTGACTCAGTTTAAAAGTTCATGCTCAAATCAATGTTGCTTGGGAGTTCCTCTAACCGACATTTCTCATCCCACCACCTTTAATAAGGTGATGCACAATGAATCAACATCGTTGCCACACCTATCCTTAACTTGCCACGAAAAAGGGCAATCAACCTCAACCTCGCCCCCTCAGATCTTGAGTGACTGTCCACTTGCAGGACAAGAGTCGCCTGTATTATGCTGAAACAACTATCCTACGCTGGTAAACGTAGTTCTGTGGTGCTCCTCAATCACCCAACTCGGTGTTCAATACTCCTCCCAAGACTAACACATGCTCAACTCATCATGTAACTCAAACTCAACCACATAGGGTCACCTCATCGCAACTCATCTCGGTTACTCAACTTATCAATATCAATTCACCTCAATTTCTCAACAATTCAATCAATCAATGCAAGAAATCAAACTTGACTCAAACTCAATACGGTCATTTAGATTCATCAATTTACTCATCATGTTATGTGATTAAAATATCATGTGAAGTAATATAAGTAACATCAAGGCAACATACATCTTATGCTCAATCAACTCAAGATGCTTATCTCATGTACTCAACCTCAACCTCAATTCTTATTACTATGCATAGAATTCCATGAATCATGCAATATATGACTCTAGTAACCAAGTATAAAGTACATGTACAAATCTCATATCAATACTCATGCTATATAGCAATTTCCATATCTAATAAAATAAGACCTCATGATACATACAAGGATATAGTACCAATATAGTGGAAATATCTCAAAACCCTAACTCTCCTCAAATCTTGACCCAAAATAATGGAAGGGAAGTGTGAAGAAAGGAATCCGCACTTTGATAGGCATTACACACCTGGAAGAGTCGATCCTCAACTAACTCTTGCCCTTGGATTGGAAAACCCTAGCTTCCTCCCCTTCTCCTCTTTGCTCTCAAGAACCCTAAATGTGAAATGGGGTAAAAGTACCTTTAGGGTTACATTCCAAGGTTTTATACAAGCCAAATTCGTTAGGAGTTTTAATTAAAGGGAATCAGAATGGACAAAATATCCCTGAAAAATACTATCGATAGGGCCTATGAAACCCCGACTAGGAATCGTAGTCCTCACTACGAGTTGTAGCTGCTCCTCGTAGAATGGAAGTCTCAAAATCCTGAATCACTGGAAGCCTCTGCGAGTCGTAGTCCACACTATGAGTCGTAACTGGCCTCTCGTAGCTGCACAGGCCTTGAAACATGGAACACTAGAACTTGCCTCAAAACCATCCACTACGAGTCGTAGTGCTTTTAAGGGGCGGTAGCCTCTCCTCTTATTTGATGGGTCCTGAAATTCGTAGTTACTGTATTCCCCTGTGAGACCCCTACTTACGATTCATAAACTTCTTTTCGAGTCGTAATGGGTTTCGTAAATCTGACCTGCAATATTTTCCTCAGATTGTTCTCGCATCACCTCAACATCATCTGCACAATCGCTCCTAATCAGATAGAAAGAATTAGGGGATAGTACACTTCATCCCGAGTCTCATCAATCAGTACTACATCATCAGCAAATAGCATACACCAAAGAATCTCCTCCCGGATAGATTGTGTCAGCTCATCCATTACTATAGTATTGTTTGTATTGGCTGGATTTTTCTCTTATGGACTAAAACGACAACTTAAGGGAAAATTTAGACGATCACATAATTTGAAGGCAATTTGATATTTTTTTACTTCATTCCCCAAATTAATTTTTAACGAAAAAGGTCCTTTAGATCTATTTTTAGGTAATTAACACCTTGTTTGGATGGCTGTTACTTGTTGTAGTGCATTCTATTGTTAGTTAAATATAATTTTCTTTTATTGTTACTTTAGTTTTATTGTATTGTATCATTTAAGCTCATCGTTGAGTAACATGAAAAGTCCCATTTTACATAATGACTGACTTGGTATGATTGTGTCATTATCTTGATATTTTCTTCTCATTTTGTCTTTATTTATTATTTACTAATATGATTTAGTCCTATTTATCCTATCTTTTTCATAGTTCTACCCTCTATTATCATTTAAATAGTTAATATATGATATTATGTAACGACGAAAAATGATAAAATCTATCCAAACGTTATATACATTAAAATAATCTAATACAATACAAAATAGTAGAATATAATACTATACGTTATAACACAATGCGTAATAATAATCCAAACAAAGTGTAAAAGTTACTAAAGAGTATATATAAATAACTTATAAAATAGAATAAATACAGATTATAGTTCATCAACTTAAATCAAATGTGTGAACTCTTTTTTTTTTTCTCCATGCCTGATAGATAAAATTTTAATATGAATTTAATTATAATTTTTTTTCTGTTGGTTAATTTATACACTGAATTAGAATAGTTGTAATCTCTTTTAAAGAATCTTCTAGCCTAGCTAGTTAGAATAACTAAAAATTCAGGTTGAGGAAAGAAGTAAAATAATTTCATGAAAGTCTCGAGCTTCGATCTAAACAATGACATTTTAAATATTAGTTTAAATTGGATACATCAAATAAAAAATGCACAAGAGAACAAAAAATCATAAATAAGTTGGGGGTTAAAGTTTTACATTGATGGCATAAAAAAAGAGTTTACATTCAACTTAAACAGATATACTTAATACATATTCATTATATTATTATCCATAGTTGTGACGATTGTCATGGAACTTTTTTTTTCTCGTCAAAGAAGCATGCTTAATATAAAGATTGTATCATGAATTCCTCTATGACATAAGTGAAGCGTTTTTGGATGAGGTGGGTTATTCCATAGTCAAAGGTCAACTCAAAACGCGAAATCTCAATATAAAAATTCAATACTTACAACTTAAGCAGATGCATTTTCGGACTTAAATAATATTTACTAGAAATTTATATTCAATTAAATTAAAATGAGTTTTTATTAAAGGTCCTGAGGAAAGAACAGTAGTAAGAAATTAAATTACTATTGGTGTTTTTGTCATTAGTCTATTAGGACAAAAACCAACTACTATGATAACAATAGTGATAGAAACACTCTCTTATTATAAGAATGGTAATAATCGTACCATTTCACAAAATATAAGGATATTTTTTATATTTTGTCCTCTTTAATGCTATAATAATTCTTAGCTATAATAGTACACGCTTTAGAATTTCAACGTCTTTTTTGTCTGAAGTAGGTATGACGAGCAATAATATATGTGAATATGTTGTGCGTTGAACAATGTGGATCGGTTTTGCAATCAACAAATCTGTTGGCTGGCCTCTGGGTTTAAGAACCCACACTACCTCCTTTCACTGTATATCACGTGCCATATGGTTTTAAAGCTAATTTTCCATATATTTCACCTGTTGTGTTACTTTTCGATCTCAAATTATTTATTGTATTTTTCTTCTATGGTCAATATCCATTAGTTAGTGTTTTGATTATTAAGATTCAACATTAAGTTATTGTTTGATTAATGGAAGTGAAGTTGTCATGTTAATGCACAGTAAGCGTGATATTCTTCATCAATAAATTTCAATATATATGATATCCATTTATTTAATTCTTAGCTAAATATATTGACATTTGAGTTATTTTGTCTTTTAACTCGTTTAATTGTTGGTTAAAATTATGTTTATTAATTTTGAGCCCTTTCTTGTTTGCCTTGGTAATGGATGAGCTAACACGTTCTATCCAGGAGGAGGTACCATAGTGTATGCTTTTTGCAGATGACATAGTACTGATTGATGAGACTCGGACTAAAGTTAATGATAGGTTGGAGGCTTGGAGACATGCCTTAGAGTCTAAAGGTTTCAAATTGAGCAGGACTAAAACCGAATACTTGGAGTGCAAGTTCAGTGTTGAAAGGGATGAGGCAAACTATGATGTGAGGCTTGTCACTCAACCTATCCCTAAGA
>JAPFFP010069289.1:0-24724 GCA_026153255.1 Solanum medicagineum
CTACCACCCATCACAAACTATATACTTTATCTTTCAATTACTTTTGAGATGATTCTTTTGGTGGTCAAATTATTGAACTTATAAGGCTGTATAGGCATCATGTGACATGTAAATTATCATGCAAGACAATACGGCAATGAAGAGAGTATGTTACATAAGCAATGAAATGTATATGAAATGAAACGACTCATGAACTTTGTTTAGCAACAAAAACTCATGTTCTTGGTATCCATGTATATATGTAGATTTGACGGTAACTATATATAACAGCACATGAACATATGAAAGAGTGGATACATGGCTGCTCGTCATGTAGGAGTAGATATATTCCTTTACTTACCGAGGAATATATGTTTCATGCCAAAAGATATGAAATCAAGTAACCTTACATACCTCGTTGTATGACTTCGTAACTACCTTGGAGTGGCTGTGGTTTCCCTCAAATACTTAGTTATAGTATATTAAGCAATAAGACTGATATTAGCAGCAACACAACACTTCTAGGCAGTCCAATATCATAAAAATGATCACCCGGACAGCAAGCTTTCAACTAATGACGCAAAGATATTTCTTCAACCTTTTCACTTATAAACATATTTCCTAATGCTCATTCTTATGTACATGTCTTCTATATCTTATTTTAAGACCCTTAAAAGTCCAAAAACAGCCCACACAGCAAACACATAACAATTCTTCACAACATACAAACAAGCGGCATAACTCACATCCTTTCACCACACTTCGACGTCAACACTCCTAAACTTGTTTTATCTTTACCAAAATTGTATCCACTATTTTTACACATAAACCAGTCTTAAACTTGTCCAAAAATAGTCCCAAAAAGGTGAAAGTTGTGGAACAACATATTACAATTTTCAGCTCCCAAGTTTCTTTTAAAAGTGAAATTACGATGTTGTACAATAACTCATCTTTGTGGACTGTAAAAGTGGTGCAGCAGCTTAATTACATGACCAACAACCTATATATTGTTAGGACATAAGTCTTACTTCATATTTCATCCAACCAACTAAGAGCGAATCCTCTTGAACAACAAGAAACGTTCACAACAATAATTAGGACATATGTTGTCCAAAATTTCCAGCTTAACATTATAGCATATACTTCTTGTTTTTCATGAAGAAACCATACTAGCAATATCTATAACTTAAACCATGTTAATAACATCAAATTCTCTTCATAATATAGTCCACAAACCATATAGAAGTCACTAAAATAAAAGGCAAGTGTGCAGCAAGTTTCTGGACACAAGCTGTCCAGAATTTCCAGCAAATTTCCAGCAAAGATTCTATCATGTACTTCTTGTTTTCATGAAGAAATCATACTAAATACACAACTATAATTTCTTACCTTTGCCTTATAAGTTCTGGACTACCTTCAAAATCCTTAGAGAATGTGTTTGCACCTTGGTGAAGTGAATTAGAGAGAAGACAAAAGACTTTAAAAAAGTTGAAACTTTATTTCCTAGTGGAATGGGATAGTGCTGCACTTGATCCGTTTTTAAAGATCAAATTGGCCAACTTTTTCTTCCACTTTAGACCTGATAATGACACCCATTAATATTCTATTATTGAAGCATCTTATCCTCCAAAATTGGGCTTAATTGGGTCTCAAATATGATGGACCTTTGCTGCCAATTTCTAGCATTCTTCTTAGTTGGTTTTGGGTCCAAATGGCCAAGTAGTTTGTGGTGTACTTAGGACGTTTTTAAATTCTTCTTGGACTGAAAATAAGGTCCATTTATGATACTAAAACATGGGCTAAAGTTACACCCTTAACAAGAAATTTATCCATAATCGAACTTGAACAAATTTGGCATCGAGCCTCGTCTCCATTTAGCTATCAATTTTTAAGCTAAGAAAGTAGGTTACTCATCTACTAGATTATTAAGTCATATAATAACCTCAATTCTTTTACTTAGTTTAGGGATAGTATCTCCTCAATTTAGCACCAACACAAATATACCCTTGACCCTCTTAAGCATTTAGACTCACATATCGCCCATTAACGCGAGATTCAAGCACTTTCAAGAATTGACACTAATTTGACCAAACCATAACATAATTCATTTACATAGCATTAGTACATGTAAAATGTGGGGTGTTACAAGGTTAAGGAACAAGGATGTGGCATCCATTAAGTTCCTTTGGAGGAACCAACAAGTTGAAAGTGCTACATGGGAGGCCAAAGTGGGTATGCCTAAACAAACATAGCTCAGCGGATGAAGATGAAAGATGAACAAAAATGAGAAAAAAAAGGGAGTCAAAACCCTAGACACCGAGGACATGCCTAAAATCTGACGTGGGTACACCGGAATTTGGTCGTGAAAGTGATCGAAATAGTGGGGGAAAGTATTTGGGAAAGATTGTGGGAGTATTACGATTTGATTTGGGAGATTTAAGGGTCAAAATGAATTTTGACTTTTTAAATACCCCACCAGGCTGAATTTTTAAAACCCCTAAGTCGGGTCTACAGAACCCCAACTACGGGTCATAGGTTGGACTACGACCTATAGGTCTTGGTATCATAGACCACTCAAAACTTAGAAAAATTTCAGAAACATACGTGGACAATACTAACCCTATTTACGACTCGTAGCTTCAACTACGAGACATAAAGTTGGCTCGTAGTGAGAGTGCCAACTTTAAATCATCAGTGTTACCCTCTACAAGGCATGACTTTGAGTCATAGTGCGCACTACGGCTTGTAGACCTGGTAGTAGAGGCTACTTTCACTGTTATTTTCAACAATTTTCTGAACTTGTTCAATACTTGCAAACCTTGATCTCAAAATACACCATTATCCAAACATACTCCTGATTCAATGTCTTAAAAGAGAAAAAGAAACCACAATCAATTAGCTACCTAGAAATTCACATAATCAAAATAAACTCAAAATAAGCCAAAAACATGAAAAGTACTTGGGTTGCCTCCCAAGAAGCGCATTTTTAATGTCGCAGCATGACCTAGTCATCATGGATCATTAGAATTCTTCACTTTTCTTTTGATCTCATCTGAGTGCTTCATTGACTGACTGATATCAAAGACAACCTCTGCGTCATTAACCCTAAACCTGAGTTGACCAAAGTCCATATCCCTTAGGGCTCTCCAGTGGCCAAGAACAGCATTCATAAAATAATAGGGACTTTAAAATCAACCTCACAATCAAGAATCACAAAATATGCTGGAAAGATAAATTTATCTACTTTTACCAGCACATCAAAAAGGATTCCCTCTGGCTTCTTGATTGTTCTATCTGTTATGAGTAACCGTATCCTCGTGGCAGTGGGAGAACCAAGACCAAGATTTTTGAAAATGGCAAGAGGCATCAAATTTATACTCACTCCTAAATCACAAAATGCTCTTGGGAACTCAACATCGCTGATGGTACAAGGAATGGTAAATGCACCAAGATCTTCCCTCTTTTGGACTAAGCATTTGGTCATGATGGCACTACATTGTTGGAGCTCTTGCAAAAGCTCTTGTCTCTCCATGCACTTTTTCATCACCAAGTCTTTCGTATACTTAGCATACCCGGGCATCTTCTCCAATGCCCGAAGAAGAGGAATCTTAATGGACAATTGCTTCAACATAGAAAGGAAGCGTTTCAATTTACCATGCTCCTCCTTTTCCTTGAGTCTTTGGGGAAAAGGAGAGGGAGGACTTGGAATAGTATTGGTCTTGCTTATTTACATCTTCACTTCTCATCCAATTGTTGGCCGAACATTTTTCCTCAACTTCAACCTTGTCATCAACATCCATTCCACAATCCTCATTCAAAACCACTGACATTAGGGGGATAAATGGTACTCTTCCCACTTCTCAACATAACCTCCTTGCAATGTCCCTCATTCATCAGATTTTGAATCGTATTGCTTGGCAAAGAACCCTTTTAGCATTGGTTCAATTGGAGGGACACTTCACCAAATTGTTATTCCAATTGCATAATTGTCATAGAGTGAGGCACGATCTTTTGGTTGATACTTGAGATATCCAAGTTCATTCCCTTCAAATTATCATCTTCGTGATCGGCTCTCTTCAACAACTTGTCAAACATTTCCTCTATTATTGAGTTGCTAGAACCGGTTTCACAATTATGAAGAGGCATGTAGGACTATTTATACACCCATCTCTTCATCTTCATTCGGTCCTGGACACCCTATCTCTCTCAAAATAACCACCACGGTTATCTCTATATAAAACCTCTTGGTTGTAGTTCTGACCTTGATTTCTGAAACCTTGACATGAATAGTTCGGGTTGGACCCTTGGTCATTGTTCCAGAAAACCACCGCTTGATTCTAATAAAGGAATCATCTTCATTATAATATGACTCGCCATACATAGGTACTCTTGGAGGTTGGTGGACTACCGCATGAACACTTTCTTGAGTTTGTTTAACCACCAAGTCCACACTAGTCCAGAGTTGAGCAAGTTGTTGTATTATCTCATCATTGGTTGTTGCTTGATCCAAACTAATGCTCACCATACAAGAGCTTCTTGTAGTATCACTCTCCCTTTGGCCCTATGCTCTGTTGGTCTTCACTACTTGCTCCATCCTTTCTGCTATCCTTGTGAATGATTGGTCTAAGTACATGCCTCCCATAATTGTATCAGCATATGCTTGACTATTCTCATCAAGAGCCCGATAGAAAATTTGCACTAAGACATCATCCAAAATCTTATAGTCTAGAACCATTCTCAAACACTTGGTAAACCTCTCCCACGTTGTACTAATGGAATCCCTCGGTAATTGCTCAAAGTTGTTGATTTGGTCCTTTATCTTGAACTTTTTAGACCTTGGAAAATATCGCTCTAAGAAGGCTTTTTTCAATTCTGCCCAACTGGTGATTGAACTCTATGGGAGTTCTGACAACCATATTATTGTATTACCTCTAAGAGATAAAGGGAACACTCGTAACCAAACAACATCCATAGAGAGATTCTATGTGCCCATCACACTTTTACACACAAATGCAAACTTATGAAGATGACTATGAGGATCCTCAGTAGTTAACCCAGCAAACAAACCATGGTTCTAAAGAATTTGGAGTAATCTACTCGACACTATGAACTTAGTGTCTTCCGATAGTGGTGGCAACACTACAGAACTCGTGACATCCATGGCAATAGCGTTCAACCAATATTGATTCCAACCATATGTAATCTCGTTGAAATCCCTATGTTATGGCCTATTTTCCCTTGGTGGTGGATTTTCCTCTTTACCCACATCATCATCATATCGATCCATGGCTTCATCAACCACAACATCCACATTTGCTTGGGCCATTCTCCTTGCAACCTGATGGATCTCAAGATTAATTGGAGCTTAGGGTATGCCTTGGCTCCTTATCTTGGGCATGCACCTAGTATACCCTACAAAAGAAATTAAATAACGAAGACAAAAATAAGAGTAAAAGACAAGAGAATTAAGCAATCAACACTTGAATTATTTACTAGTGAAATCAAGTCAAAACCTTGTTGTATTCGCGGGCAACGGTTCCATTAATTTTTATCATGCTCAAACAATACTACTCATTTCGAAGATAAAGCGATTGTTGTCAAATATAAGACCTAACCATAGTTTAGGGATGAATCTCAAGGGAGTACGGGGTTTTGCCACATTGATTCACCAACAATCATTTTAAATGTCAATCCACTCTATTCTCAATTAAATGGAGGGGGGGCAGGGGGAAGGGGGGTTTGAAATGACTTTTAAGAAACTAAAACTATACTAACAAATCAAAGAGACAATCAAATTGGAGAGTAACTTGGAAAATTGTGTTCCCCATGATTCATTGACTCAAATACCTTGGATAACACAACCTAAATTGGGACATGGCATACAGGATGGTAACTTAGGTTCTTCCAACCCTAGGGAAAAGGTGAAGGTCGGATTTCACTATGGCGCTTGAATAGCTACCATCGTGTATCAACTAACTGTGACATATTATCCCAGTCAACCTCTCCTTGGTCGGATTTGATTGAATAGATGAGAACACATCAATCAAATTTTATCACCCATTTCCTTTTCCTATTCATCACTAACTTGATTGGGATCATGACAGTAGGCAGGGTTTAATGTTGGCCACTATTAAATAACAAGCAAGAATGAAGGGAAATGGATAATACATGCAAAAACCTAACTCAAGAGCTACAAATAATCTAGGTTATTATGCTAGCTACTCATAGTTCACACAACACCCAAGTTGTGGAGGTTTAACTACTCATAGCTTGGGAAACCACATAAACAATGAATGAAATAAACATAGTTAAGAAATTACCCAAAGAAAATGAAGAAAAATAAACCACCTTGAGTTTGGATTCACAAGCTTGGAAGATGAATTTGAATTACAAGTGATTTCGATCCCCAAATTGATTCTTCAAGATAAAACCCTAGTTTTCTACTCTAAACCCTAACGATTCTCTCTATAAAATGTTCTATGATATCTAAAATCTCATTCCTTTTGCTAAAAACCCTAACTTTTAATATTTAGAAAAAGGTCCTTAAAATAAATTAGAAAATCTAGTCTACAATAGTTACGGCTCATAGGCACGACTTGTAGGGTGACCTTCGAGTCGTAATCGGGCTTTCATAATCAGCACTTGGCATTTTGAACTTGACTGCTATGATTCATACTATGAGTCATTGTCTGGTCTATGACCTATAATGGCTTCTCGTAGTCCAACCTTGCATTTCTTTGTCCAAAGTAAATCAACACTGTTAATCACTACGAGGTCCTCTTCTACGAGTCATGGTGAAGACTACAACTCGTACCTTGGGCTCATATGGCTAAATTTCAATTTCTCAGTTTTGATTTTGGAAGTTCTTAATCACTATGGTCATCCTTTACAACTCATAGCCTGGGGTACGGCTCGTGGTGGGTCTCGTAGGTCCTTAAATTCAACAAAATCTTCAACATTTTCCCAAGATTAAGACAACCTGTATTTTCTACAAAAATAAACAAAAAACACATAAAAAAACATAAAAATTCGCATTCAGAACACACAAAATCCCTTGTTTTAGGCGCCAAATGTGTTCTATTTTGATTGCATATCAGTTTATTCATTTATTCAGCAACTTCTGCAAGCGGTTTGAAAAGGCTAAGTATTTACCTCCCAGTAAAACATCAGCCTGACCTTAATGTTCTGAGTTCAGTGCTCTATAAAAACATTCTACCAATAACTCATCTGAAAGACCATAAGACTGAGCTCTTCCCAGGCGTTATTTGTATCGCTTTCATGTCATACTTAGTGAATCACCTAGATTTCACTGGAAGTTAAGGATTCGTTCTTGAAGTGTTAACTTGTTTGTTCTAACATAGTACCTTGCTAGGAAGGCCCTTTTTACCTCCACCCAGTTTGAGCATACATATTGAGGGAGATCAGACCACCAGGTAGCAGCATCACTTCTAAGTATCATTAGGAAGGCTTGAAGTTACATGGAATCCATAGTTGGATGTTGTGTTCCCAAACTGTCTCTAGACACTTGTGCAAATTTCTGCAGATGATCATGCGGGTCTTCTGATGGCTGACCATAGAACAACACACGCCTTTGCAACGGTTGGAGTAGATCACTTATGATAAGGACCTTCTCTTCAGCCATTCCCTTGACAACTTGTTGGATATTTGTGTTGGCTGAAGCAAAAAGGATAACACCACAATGTACCTATAAAAAAGAAAGACTAACAAAAACAAAAACTAGAGTAAAATACAAGAGTATTAAGATATCAACACTTGAATTAATTAGCAGTGAATTCAAGTCAAAACCTCGTTGTATTCCAAAGCAATGACACAATAATTTTGATCATGGTCAAACAGTACCTCACACTTCGAGGATAAATCGATCGTTGTCAAATATAAAATCTACCTGTAGGTTAGGGTCAAATTACAAGGGATTATGAGGCTTTGTTGCACTGATTCATCAACAATCATTTCAAGTATCAAATAACCATATTCTTAATTAAAAGGAGGGTTTGTAGTGTTATGTATTAAAATAAAATATACTAAAAACGCGAAGAGAGAATCAAATTGGAGAACAACTTAGGAAATTGTTTCCCCATGATTCACTAACTCAAATACCCTAGATAACACAACCTAAATTAGAAATTGCATATAGGATGGTATCTTAGGCTCTTCCAACCCTTGGGCAATGGTAAAGGTCAAATTTTGCTATGGCGCTTGGCTGGCTACTATACTGTGCCAAACTAACTGTTACCTATTGTCCAAGTCAATCTCTCCTTAGACATGTTTCGTTGATTAAATGAGGACATATCAGTTGAATCCTATAACCTATTTCCTTTTCCAATTCATCACTACCTTGATCGGGATCATGACACTAGGCGGGGTTTAATATTGGCCACCATCAAATAACAAGCGAAGTGAAGGAAATGGTTAATACATGCAAATACCCAGTTAAAGAAGTGCAAACAATATGGGTTTTATAAGTTAGGTACCCATAGTTCCCACAACCCAAAGTTTTAGGTTTAGTCACTCATGAATTGGGCACAAAAATTAGCAATGAAATTAGAAGACATAGAAGATTTCTTACCCAAGCAAATTGAAGAATAATGAAACCCTTTTTGAAATTAGAATCACAAGCTTGTATGATGAAATTTGTCCACAAGTGAATCTAAATCCCCAAATTTGAGTCTCAAAGTAAACCCCTGCCACTTCCTCATTTTTCAAATTTTTTTCTCTCTACACTCTCGCTCTAAAATGATCTCTAGCTTTATACACTGAGAGTCTCATAGTAATGGCACATGAGGCACCGGCGGACAGCGACAGGCTGCTGGACCAGGTCCATCAGGGGCACTTAACTATGGCCCACCCTCCTCAGTATAGCATGCACACTACATCATCCCACAGATCTAGAAAATCATAATTTAGTCCGACGATCACTATGGTTATTTCAGTGGAAGAGCTGACTAGGGCTCGCGAAAATTATTTCCCTATTGAAGTAGGGCCAAATTCGTGTAATTCCAACCATTGCAGTTGATTTTGCGACTCAGGATCTACCTTTGGGCAAAATTTATACCAATCTATCATCCAAATTAAGAGATCAGACAAGGCGACTTTTAAGAGAATGGATTCTGGGCCGCCTAATGTGCACCCTAAAATTTTCCCAACTTCTAATCAGATTCATGGTATGGGAACTACTTGGATGAATTCCCCAAGTGGTGGAGCACCTTTAGGTGCATTTGGGCTAATTCCACTAGAGGAATCAATGGTAGGAGCAATTTCGACAGCGGTGATGGTGCTCTGGGAAATTTCATGGGGCAAGATGCATACCAATCTAATCCTGGGAGCAAGACGGAGCTTGTCAAACAAAAAGGCCCAAAAGTTAATGCAGCAAATGTGTCAAATTAAATTAGGGTTTCACAGCCCCAAGTTTCATCCCAAATTCAATTAATTAATACTATGGTACTAATGCCTAATTCCTCAGATAGAGTTGGTCATGGAAGGAGAATTGATCAATCAAAGCAACATTTGAGGAATTTAGAGTCGAATCTTGCCCCCAATATTGGAAGAGATGTGTAGAATATGGTAGATAAGAATCAGGGAACTCATCAGGGGAGATTAAGGGTGTTGTGGAAGGTTTGGAGGATCGTAGAACTCTTCCTCAACCTCAGGTAAGTACCCTTACCCTGTGACCAAAAATAAAAATGCTTCTACTAATCATTTGTGTGCTGAGGAGTTAAATGTTGTTAATGTTCATAATCGTGGTAATCTGAAGTCTGGTAGGATGAGTAGCAATGGTGGTGATGTTGTACATAAGGCAAAAGATGTTGGTGTTGTGCACAAACAATCCTACATGCATGAAAAATAACCCCCTCTGAAAATTTCATCAAACTATGATGCTTACCAGGCCCAAAAACCAAAAATATCTCTCTTAACACCAAAGAAAACACTACAGACAAAGTGATTAATGATGCTTGGTTTAAAGCCAACAATAACCAGTAACCAAATGAACCATCACCCCTACTGTAGTCCAATCTTTTTCCAAAAGGTTGAGAATGAATCACGCCAAATCTGAAGTGCCAATTATATTCCCCCTCCCCCCCGAAAGTAACTACAAGGCAAGGTCATCCTGCTGTTATTTTCAAGAAGGAGGATATTATTAGCAAACTTCTGATAGATGTAGATACACACTGATAGGGAAAGTTTCAAACACCATGCCAAGGATGGAAGTGATCAAAAAGAGTTTTATCTTATTGACACAATGGGTTAGTGATGTGAATATAGCAAACTTTAACTCCAGGGACATCTACATTGACATAGCCAATGAAGCCTACCATATTACTATGTGGACCAAGCAGATAATGTTCATTGATGGTCAATTGATGAGACTTCAGTTGTGGAACCCCACTTTTAGAACTGAGGAAGAAACTTCCATTGTTCTAGTTTGGGTGACACTGCTAGATCTTCCATGGCATTGTTACAATATGGAAGTGATCTTAGCTTTACTTGCTCCTGTTGGGAAGGCTCTACATTTGGACGCAACTTCCATTCAGAAAACTAGAGGAAGTGTGGCCACAGTTAGAGTCCCAATTGATATCACAAAGGAGAGGCCTCAGTATGTTTGGTTGGGATTTGATGAAGAGGACCTATTAGTTGGCAAGTGGTAGTTAATCCAATATAAGGATATCCTAGAAAACTATGGGTACTACATGTACCAAGGACACAACAGAATCAATTCCATGATTATGAGAAGGGATGAGGAAATCAAAAAGAGAAAAGAGCTTCAAGATGCAGTAAAACAACAAAAGGAGGGTGATATTAGGGATGACACTCAGCAGACAGACAAGGCCAAAAATAGCAGACTATCAATGGTGACAGAAAATCCAAAGATGCTAGCAATCCTTCACAAAAGGAAGAATAGTGGCAAACCCAAAAGAAAAAATCCAATACGAGAAAACAAATTCTGACACAGAGTACTCAAAAGCATCAGGCTCAAGCTGGGCAAGGTACATCAAACCCCTAGGTATTGACTTGGAAGCTCCCCAAAATGATAATGTTGATCACGTGTTGTTGAATCATCCCCCACAACCCCCTGTTGAGAATATTGGTGAGACTATTAATTTAATAACCCCCATACCCCATTCTATTACTGGTGTTGCTGTTGTAGTTATTGGGAGAAGGATGATGAGGTAGGAGGAACTTTCTTATGTGTATCATAGGGAACCGAAGCGTGGGGGGAACCTAAACTCCAAAACCCCTACTACCACTCATGTTCAGCAAATTGTGGATAATGAGGGTACTCTTCAGGTTGATAAGGTTAGATCACCTGGTGGTGTAAATAATAGGCAAAACCCAAGGCGTAATGATGGTGTTGATCAGAGACAACCAAGGGGTGGCATGGCAAAAGGCACGGGTTCTTTGGCAAGTACTAATGGGTCAAAAAGTAAGAACAAACCAAGTAAAAAAGAATGTATGCTATGAAGAAAAGGCTAGAAGGTAGTGTGGTTATTCCTGAATCTAGTCAGATTAGTCTTGGCACTAAGAGCACTCATGAGACAGGAACATGCAACAAATTCATATTGGTTGATGACTATAATGGTATGACAATTCTCCCTATAAGTGTGCAGCATAACTCCCCTACTGGTGGGAAACCAAAAGGTGCTAATATCAACATCTGTCAATTCAATACTAATCTTACCTTCCTAGCAATGAAGAGGATGAGTGTGGGGTCACTAATTCTAAGTTGGTGATGATACTTTTCCAGCAACTAAGCATGATGATGATGATGAGACAAGTGAATACTTGATCAGGCCCTTTAGTCCTACAAATGATAGTGCAATACAGGTGTAGATAGCACAAGTGAGTCAAGAACAGGACCTATCCCTTAGAGGCCCTTATCAGGCAAATGTTCAATTGAAAAAGGGTAACGCCAGGCATCCTATCACTATTGACATACCAAAGACCAAATCCTACACCTCTAATTCTTCCCAACGATTAGTACAATCATATAGAATGCAAGGGGTATAAATACCCAAGGAGTTAGGAAAGAATTCAGTCTCTTAAAATTATTCATCAACTTGCCATGATTGTTATTTTGGAGCCTTGTTATGCTAATTCTTATTTGCAAAATTGTAGAATTCAATTGGGTATTGAGAAAGTTGTTTGTAATAGTAATGGTAAAATTTGGCTGTGTTGGAATCATGAGGTGGACAATAAGATGTTGGATAATGATGATCAACAAATCACCTATGAAGTCTAGCACATTCAAATTCCTCACAAATTCATGTCCACTTTTGTGTATGCAAAATGTAGAGATCATTTGAGAAGACCTCTGTGGAAAAGAATACTGCATATGTCTAACAGATTCAAGGGACATCCTTGTTGTGTAGTGTAGAATTTTAATTTCATTACCTACACTGAGGAGAAGTTAGGGGCTATTCCTTAGAGATTGAAGAAGAGCATAGAGTTCATAGTTGTTATTAAAGGTTGTGGTCTCTTTGATCTTGGTTTTACTAGGCAAAAGTTTACTTGGACTAACAACAGGGAGGTGATGTTCAGAACTTGGAAGAGGTTAGATAGGGCTATGGTTAATGATAAGTGGCTTAAAGTAATGAGTCAATCTACTATTACTCATCTACCTACTATCATTTCAGATCACTATCTTTTTTTGTTAGAAATGAGTACAAGATCAGATTGTGCAGTCAAGTACTTCAAATTCTTGAAATTCCAGGTTGAGAACCCAGGATTCATGGACGCTTTGAAGGAATGTTGGGACAGGCCCATTTCAGGCAATCCTCTGTGGGGTCTTCACTAGAAACTGAAGAGATTATCCTCTACTCTCAGTAACTGGTCAAGAAATCAATTTGGAGACATTAATGCAAAGGTAAAAAACTACGAAGACATGATTAAAGAAGCTGAGGAAGGATTGATCAATCATAGTACAGATGTTACCAGAATACATCTTCATAGTATGTGTGTGAGTATACTAGGTTCCTCAAGCTTGAGAAATCCATTTTGAGGGTAATGTCATTGTTAAGCTTGATATCGCTAAAGTGTATGACCAGGTTTCTTGGTCCTACATCTGTATTGGTATGAAGAGGATGGGCTTTGTAGAAAGTTTTATTGAAATAGTGTGGAGGATTATTTCTAATAATTAGTACTCCATCATCATCAACGGATCAAGACATGGCTTTTTTCACTCCACTGGGGGGTTGAAGCAGGGTGATCCTCCATCACCTGCTCTATTCATCATTAGGGCTGAAGCGTTGTCTATATTGTTGAATCAGCTACATTAGGTTCCTAATTTTCATGAGAAAGGGATCCTCAGATAAATAATCTCAGTTTTGCAGACGATGTTATAATCTTCTCATCTGGTAGAAGCAAATCTCTTGAGTTAGTCATGAAAGTGCTTGCTATGTATGAAGGTGTTTCTGGTCAAATGATCAACAAGAACAAGATTCACTTCATACTACCCTCTCATGCTTTTAAGAGATCAGTTGATAGGGTCAGACACATCACTGTTTTCCTGTATGAAAAGGCTTCAATCACTTACTTGGGATGCCCCCTTTATTTTGGCAGATAGAGAATTATATATTTCTCAAACTTAGTATCTAAGGTTGTTGCCAGGATCTCTGGGTGGCAATCTAAGTTACTCAGCTATGGTGGAAGAGCTACACTCATTAAACATGTCTTGAAATCCCTCCCTATTCATATATTATCAGCAGTTTCTCCTCCATCAACCACTCTAAAAAATAACCCAATGCATCAGTACTGACTTTTTCAAGGGTTAGCTTGATGAAAAAAGGAAATATCATTGGTCCTCTTGGAGGAACTTTAGTTTTCCTTATGATGAAAGTTGTAATGGTGTTACAACGGTTACTGAGGTATGTAAAGCATTACAATAAAAACAACGGTGGTCTTTCAGATCCAAAACTTCTCTATGGGGGGACTTTTTGAGAGCAGAATACTACCAAAGATCTAATATAGTTAGCAAACAACGGGACACAGGGAAATCTCTTATCTAGAAGCACATTATGGAGAATAAACGCATTATGGAGCCTTATATGCATTGGAAGATCAAACCTGTTGATTATTCTTTCTGGTGGTACAATTGACTGGGGGTAGGCCCCTTGGCTCACTTTAGAGATATGAGTAGCAGGCATAATAATACCAAAGTTGTTGCATTCATTTAGGAGGGGAAATGGAATGTTGAGCTGGTTATGAACACTGCCTATCCACAAGATGTTGCTGCTATCTTAGCTTTCCCTTTACAAATCCAACAAGGAGTGCGTGACAAAGTTGTGTGGAAACCAAATGTTGACGGTCTCTTTTCTATTTCTTCTACCTGGGGTAAGATTAGAAAACAATGAGTCAAAATTGATTTGAACAGACTCATTTGGCACAGGAATATCCCTTTCAAATGCTCATTTTTACTATGGAGAGCCTTAAGAGGTAAGCTTTCTAGCAATGAGATGCTTAGTAAATTTGGGTATGAACTTAAGGACTAATGTTGTTGTTATAATCCTGGTGCGAAGATAGGGGATCACATTTTCATGTCTATCCATTTTGCTTAGAAATTATGAAGTTTTTTGTTACATTTTGTGGTATTAATAATGTTAGACTACTGTTGCATCACCACATCATGAACTGGTGGCATGCTGATTACAAAAATGATGCCCATAAACTGGTACTTTAGGGTACTCCCATTTTTGTTTGTTGGAACCTTTGGAGGAACAGGTGCTCTAGGTGATTTGCTGGGAAGATGTCTAATTTATCTAGAGTTAAATATTAGGTGTTTAAAGACACCTTCTTCCTCTTGAAGACTATTTACCCCTATATCTCTTAACCTACTAACTGGATTGATCTGATTAAGTTGATTGATAAGTTCTCTCATGAGATTAAGCTTACTCTAGTTCTTTGGAGTAAACCACTTGATTAATGGATCAAACTTAACTTAGATGGAAGTGCTCTTCCTGATTGTCGAATAGGGGCTAGGGGCATCATCAAGAACAAGAGTAGGGATTTCATGCTAGCCTATGCGACTCCCCTTGGTGAAGAATAAAACAATCAAGCTAAGGTTGAAGTTGCCTTATTTGTTGTTGTTTGATGCTTGCAAATGGGATGGAACAGAGTATTGTTAGAGGTTGATTCACAGCTTTTGTGTAATTGGATTAACAATTTATCTTCTCCTCCTTGGCATATTACGTAGACTCCTACCAGGCTACTCCACTACACTTCTCACTTGGATGGATTCAAATGTAGACATACATTTAGAGAGGCCAACTATGTTGCAGATGTTTTGGCCAAGAACAGCAACCATATCATTGCATCATAAGGTTATTTTGATATCACTCAGATTCCTAAGGATGCTAAAGCCTATTATGCACTTGACAAAACTGAGATGGTTGCTTTTTGAAGAAGAAAGCTCAAGAAGATTAAAGAACCCTCTTGAGATGGATGGTTGCATGTTATTGTTATTTTTTTGTCTTGGTTTATGTTTCCCAGTTTTGGTATTTTGATCCTAATGCTAGTGTTAGTTGTTCCCTTAGGATTTCTCCTTTTATCCTTTTGTATCTCTCTAATTACCATGTACGAGGAGAGTCTCCCTTCTTTACTTGCTTTTTTAGATTCCATGTATTGAGTCGAGTCCTCTCTTTAGAATTTTCATAAGCTTCCTATGCTTTTAAACTTGGGAACCAATTTTCTTACCATAGCAGGATGGCAATTTGTATACCACCATAGGATGGAGCTTAGGTTTATGTCTCCCTCCTTGTATCCCTCCAAATTTTTAATCTATAATAAGGCTTGGGTGTGTCCAGCTCAACCCCTGACGTCTAAAGGCGTGGGGACCCTTTGGCATAGGTACGTTCCCTATAAAAGAAAAGTAAAATCCTAATTTTCTACTCTAAAACCCTACAATATTCTAAGAGTTGTACCAAGAAGTGCGAGAAAATCTCCAAAAACTGTAGTAGTCTCTTCTAAAACCCTAACATATACTATTTATACTATTTACAAAAAGGTCCTTAAAATAATTAGAAAATTCTAGCCAACAACTACTACGGCTCGTTTCATGACCTACGAGTCATGATTGGGCTTTCGTGGTTATCACTTCGTATTTAGGACTTCACTTCTATGATCCATCTCTACGAGTCATAGTCTGATATATGACTCGTAGTGCCTTCTCTTAGTTCACCCTTGCATTTCTTGGTCCAATTTTAATCAACACTATTAATCTCTACGAAGCCTCCTTCTACAAGTTGTAGTGAGGACTACATCTCATACCTTGAGCTCATATGGCTGAACTTCAAATTCTCAGATTTTGGTTTTGGAAAGTGTTAATTGTTACGATTATCCCTTACAACTCGTAGCTTAGGCTACGACTCGTAGTGGGTCTTGTAGATCTTCAAAAATCAACAAAATCTGCAAGTTTTCTTAAAATCAGGTCAACCTATAATTTTTTGCAAAAATAAACATAAAAACACATAAAAACCATGAAAAGCCGCATTGAGAACACATAAAATCTCTTGTTTTAGGCACCAAATGTGTTGTATTTTGACAGCACATCAAAAGTCAGCCTAAGTTGGCCCCTTTAAAAAGAAATGCAACTAGCTCTTTCTAACCATTTCAACTTGGAAAAAAAATATCTAATTTCCTAAGGCTATTTATTTTTCCCTCTCAACTTGTACAACGACCCTCAACACCTCTAGAGTTCCTAATATTTTGAAGTAAACATTCTAGTTGGAAGAAGAATTTACATTCTTGAAGCATAAGGTTGAGGGGAGAAATTACCAGCGATCTTGGTAAGGTTACTACCCTTCTTTTTGCCACTCCTTGGAGACGAGTTTGGAAGGAGGATTTGTGTATGTTTTTGTCAAGAATACGTAAGTGGTGATTAGTCCTTGAATTAAATACTCACTTATTTGTTGAAGGATATGTTGGGGCTGTTTAATAGTTGCTTTATGTGTAATATTGATTGGGGGGGGGGGGGGAACCTGGGGGTGAACTTGGCAAAGGGGATATGAAATTATATTGATGTATAAAAGGAGAGTGTGGTGATTCACCATTGGTGTAACGGTTTTGGGGACCTATTGTCTGTCAAAGATTTAGCTACTATTTTCTGAGGATGCAAAGTAGTGTACTAACATTATTTTAATCATGACTTGATGTTTAGAAATAACACATTAAAGTGAGGTTAAAGTGTATAGTTGTGTTGGTCCGAAAATAAGGTATCCAAGGCTATGCAACATTCCACATTCTTTGGTATGAAAACATGTCACTATCAACCAGTGATCTTACCAAGTGCTATTCCACTAGTGTCAATGTTTTTTGTTAGTAAATCTACAGTTTTACTTTTCAAATTGCTAACATAATGAGTCTTCTTTCATTCATGAAGCCAAGTGTGTCATTTAAAATCCTATTTAATATGTCAATGTTACTCGATACCAATATTATGGTACTGTGTTAAGTGACTATTGTCTTTTCTTATATTACTTGTACATAGTTCCAAAGCGCAAAAATATCATGAACACAAAAGTAAGAATCTCAAAGTACTAAAGAATAACTTGAAACCGGTTCATAGTATGTGGGTGGCAGCCCAAGGGGAAAAGCCTAGACTAGGTCAATCTCACGTGGTTCATAAGGGTGGTAGCCTAGGGACAAGAGCCTAGAATGGGTCAATCCCAATTTGTATGGTTATGAGGACAACATCCTAATAGTAAAATGCCTAGCATAGGTCATCCTCTTTTATAACCGATTAGCTAGTCATTTATATTACATGCCTAAAAGAAATTATAATGCACTAAAGAGTAAAAAAAGAATGTAATGTACGCGGTTCCATAAGTATAACAAAGGTGGTCTTTTATTATGATCTGTGCATTTATATACTACTACTTGTTTTCACTTAAGTTTTCATTCTACATATGTTATTGCCTTACATATTCAGTACATTATTTCATAGTGACATCCCTCTTGGGGGATGTTGTAATTCTTGTTGTAGGTACAAGTACTTCAGCTAGTAGACCTCCATTGTAGGTGCACCTGACACTTAGCTACTTTTGGTGAGTTCCAAGTTGATCCGGGGCTTTACTAAGTCTTTAATATATGCATTTTGGTATTGTATAATAGTTCAAAGTAAGGCAGGGTGTGTCCCAATCTATGATATCTTATAGAGGCTTTATAGAATTATTGTATATAGTTCAGTTGCATCTCGTCTCTAAATAGTTGTGGCCTCAATGGCCAAGTCTGGTATGTAAGTTTTGGTGCTTTTTCTTTTGATCTCTTATCTTAATAGCTTGTATGAACATTCACTACTGTGTAGTTGTCATAGTCATATGCATAATAAGCATAGGTTATATGTTGATTCTCCTGGGCCGCGAGGACACTAGGTGCCTGCCTATCTGTATAGATTTGGAGGCTTGACAGTTTTCAACATTAAGGCCCAATGTCACGACCAAACTGCACAGTCCATGATGATGCCTACCTTAAGCCTCCCACAGGCAAGCCTAACGTTAACCTACAATGCCTAGTAATGTGTCACGCCCAAAATCCTATTAGGGCGTACTAGCACCCATTGTCAATAATGCTCTAGGGAACTGACCTGTAATCATGCACTATCTATGAACATTAGAAGGTACTTCCATACTAAACATTCTTTCAAAAAAGTAGATAGTAATAAGAAGCCAAAAGGAAATACATATGACTTGGCCGTTGGAGCTATGATGTCTAAAATACGAGACATGACCACACTTTACAGTCTACAAAACCTCAATATGAGGAATACTGTCTGGTAAGGGTCGGTAGAGGCCCCGCCTCAGTCTTAGCTACTATACAATACAAAATGTATGTTCTAGATGCAAATAGCCCTAAAGCAACCTGGAGCTCAATAATAGGAGTTGTATATCTTATACTCTTACTATGGAGATCTATTAGTTGTTGTACCTGCAGCATGAAATACAGGTCTGAAGGAGGGACCTCAGTACGAGAGAATGTACTGAAAATGTAAAGCATGAGGTACTATATGTGAAATATGAACTCAAATGAAATTATGCACCAATGTAAAGATGAAAGATCACCTTTGTTCATATTAGAGAATGATGTACTTTATATCCTTTTCATTACTTTACAATCTATGCACAATATAATACAAGTGACCAGATGATCAGTGGAAGATGTATATCAAGATCGACCCATGATACACTTTCCTTTCACCCCTGGGACACCCCCCATAATATTCTAATCGACTCATGCTAGATGATTCTTACACCCCTAGGATAACACCTATCAATAAGCAACTTACTTTATCTTTCATTTACATTTTAGATGATTCTTTTGGCGATCATAACATATTGAGTTGCAGGACTATCGACATAATAAATGAAATGTAAATAATCAATTAAGATAATACCATAATGAAGAGAGTAGGTTACACAACTAATTAAATATGTAGGAGATGAAATAACACATGGACTTTATTAGCTAAAAAGAGAACTCATGTATCTTGGTATCCAAAATATACATGCAGATTTGATAATGAAAATTTATTGGAACATATGTACATATTAAAGAGTGGATACACAGATACTAGCTATGTTAGAGTTTTTAAGTGCTTCTTTGTGCCAAGGAAGAATCTAGATTCATTGCCACATAATAGGAAATCGAGTAGCCTTACATACCTTGATGTATCACCTCATTATTACTATGAAGTAACCTTTTTTATATAATAGAGTGGGTGATAAAGCTATAAATAGAAGCTAATAAACATGTTTTGGCAGTCCAGTATCATCCAAAAATAACACTGGAGCAGCAAGCAAGTAATTATCAACCCAAGAGTATTCTTTCAACCTTTCCTCCTCTAATCGTACTTTTCTAATACACATTATCATATATATGGAGTATCCAAATTGTTTTAGTTCCATAACAATCTCACAATGTTTCACCAAGTACAACGTACAACAACTCCACATAACACATAATTACGTTGCATAACATTATACCCCTTTCCTATATTTTGATGTCAACAATTAAAATCTATTCCAACTTCAACCAAGCTATTCTAAATGTATTTACACACCAAATTAGTCCAAAAATATATGGGGGACATGATACCACAGTCCCCACCCATCAACCCATGAGTTTCTACTAAAAGCATATTTAGGTTATCATACTATAACTCATTTTAAAGGAAAACAAGATAATGGAGCAAGCATAGCATATCATTTCCAACCTAAACCTTGCTAAGAACTTTAACCTTCCTTTGTAATAAAGTCATCCAAGAGGAGAAAAACCCCTCAATAAACAAGAAAAGTGAGCAGCAATTTTTTGGAAACATGTTATCCAATATTTCATACGGGCATAACAAACATACCTTCCTTGTTTCTAGTGGAAATATTATACTAAATTCATAGGTATTTAAGTTTCCTTAACCTTCAAGGATGAGAGATTCTTCAAGAAGCCTAGTAAGGTTGTGAGGGTTGCTGTATGAAATTGAAGGAGAGCATGGAAAGGACATAGAAAATCTGACTTTTTCCTAATGTTAAGTTACTTAAGGAGCTGGTTTTAATCCCCTTTAAAAGGACCACTCTTGTCCGATTTAATTCTTTATTTGGAGCCACATTTTATTAAGTAAGTGATGCACCTATTTTTCCCTTTCACTTGGGACTTATTGGGCATTAATTTGGTGGGCCTTGACAGTCATTTTTCTCTTTTCCTTTCACTTGGTTTGGGTACAAATTGTCAAGTAGGTTGTGATTGTACTTGATCCCTTAGTCTATTCATTGAGGTGGACTAACTCTAAGTCCACTATGTGATTTCAAGTCTAATATGTCAGCCCCTATATCATTTATGTGCATTCATGTTTAAGTTGGCAAATTATAATGATTTTACACCTATGTGAGATTTTTTTGAAGTAATGTTCAAATGTAATGTTGCATCCATGTTCGGCGCTGATTTTTTCATGATTATTCTTGACTTGTACGTCTCTTCTAAATTCGGGGATGAATGTTCCCAACGGGGAGATATTGAAACGACCCCAAAAAGTGCCTAAAAATCTGCGTAAGTTCCCGGAATCATGTTTTCCATATATCTAAAAATCCATTTGTTATTTCAAAAATCCAACTTCATATTCTTGTTTAGGGGGTCCAAATTAGGGTGAGAAGGGTCTAACCTCAAATTTAAAGTGAAGGAATTGAATTATGAAATTTGCACTTGGTGCAATTTCTAGTAAGCCTCTGCGTCCTCTCTGCGACGCGGAGAGGTGTATTTGATGCACTGTCTTCTTTAGTCTGTCCTGATGTTTCTAAGTTTTGGGATTAAATTTTTCCAAACGTGTTTTCACCTATATCTAGCCTTATTTCACCCCCATATGACCCTAAACATTCCATAATACTCGCGAAGACAGTTAGCCAAATATTTACTCCTAAATTCAAGTCCTAAACTCAAGACTAACCTTAAGGATTTCATCAAGGATCTCACTCATGCTTCAAGACTACATTTCCAATCTTCTTCAAGGGTTCTAAAAGTCAACGTATGTGGTGTTGAACTATTGGGTCCTTCCACCCATGGTGCCTAAATCCTCTTTTTACTAATATTTCATGATTTAAAGTTGATTTTACATGTGGGTCTTGTATATTGAGAAATTTACTGCACCGTGATTTTAGTTCATGAAAGTATGGTTGTTTTAGCATATTTTGAGCTCTAAATCTTGGATCTAATGTTAGATTTGATAAAGGGTTTTGATGTGAATGTCTTGGGGGCGTTGCATGGTGTTGATTGATGGTTTTACTACAGATTTTCTTGCATGATTTCATCTCCAAACTGCATGGTCTTTTACCCACATTACACACCCCCAAGGTGTTTGATAAAATGTCCGGTTATGTTTTCTTGAGGAAATGAAGGCCCAAAGCTTGAGACTCGATATGATTGATGTTATGATGATGAAATGAACTTATATACATGATATATATGTTCTCTATAATATGTTGCATTAGACCATGCCCGATACGGGGGGTATAGGAGCCTGGATAACCATGTGAGGGGTATGTACCTTGCCACCAAGGTGTCCAGGTGTGAATGGCGTCAACCATGTGAGGGGTGTAGTACCTTGCCACCAGGGTATCCAGGTGTAAATGGCACCTCCCAATCATAGTTGGATTCTAGCTTGGCCTCTTCTACACATATGATATCTTATATGAGCATGAGTTACAAAAAACATGTTTTTCTTATGCATTGATCATACATGCCATATTGTTATACTATGCCCATTGTCTAATGTATGCATTTTGAGTATGATGTCTATCTATTGTTGCATTGCACCCCACATATTTAGTACATTCAAACATACTAATGCATATTCTTTCCTACATGATATCACTATGTAGGGACCGGTGCTCAAGTTGATCATCCTCCTCCTCCACATGGCTAGATCGGTTCCACTCAAAGCTAGTTGGTGAGTCCTTCACTATGGGGACCTTAGTCTATGTTGTTATTATCTATGTATTGAGACACTTTCTTATGTTCTATTTTGACTATGAGGGTAAGCCCGGTTACTTTATCTTGGCCCCCGCTCTATCTATATATTTAGAGGTGTTTGTTGGAAAAGTTATGTATCTGACGTATGAGCGTTGACTCCTTGTCTCTTGATGATGTTGATTTGGAAGCTATCCTTAGCCCCCTTTGCGCCCTTAGTATCATATTATGTCCTTTACATGCTTACAGGACCGATGATGTGTAACGATACGTTGAGAGGCTTGTTTGGGGTTCCTTCAGGTTCTCCATTCGATGTGTGACGTCTAGGCCCTAGGCTTAGGTCATGACACATATGTACCTATTGTTACCCTAATACTGCATCTTGGGTTTGATCTTTAGCTTCAAATAGATGAGGGTACTTAGATTTCATCACTTCCTCAGCCTCCAATATTATCCCTTCTGCTTGTTAGTTCCTCCAAAGCACCTTTACTAGAGCTATTTCTTTATTCCTTAACTTCTTAACTTGATGATCTAGAATATCAATAGGTACCTCTTCATAGGTGAGATATTTTGTAACCTGGAAATCTTCAATAGGAGTGATACAGGAAGGGCCAATTATGCACTTTCAAAGCATTGAAACATTAAATGCTGGATGAACCATTGAAAGCTCTTGGAGTAGCTCCAATTTATATGCAACCTACCTAAATTTTTTAATAATTTTATATAGCCCTATGTAAGGTGGGATCATGTAACACTCCACACCTTATAATTCTAATAAAATGCAAATGAAACATGATATGGTTTGGTCAAATTAGCTCCCATTTTTAAAAGTGCTCAAATTTCATGTTATAAGGGATATGTGCATCTAACGCTTAAGAGGGTCGAGTGTATACATGTTTTGTGTCAAATTGAGGAGCTCACGGCCTTAAATGAAGTGAGAGAATTGAGGTGCTTGTAGGACTAAATAAGCTAGCAGGTGAGTCACCTACTTACTTAACTTAAATTTGCTAGCTAAACGGAGGCTCGGCTCGACGTCGAATTAGTCCAAATCTGATTATAAATAAAGTATGTGTTAAGGGTGTAACTTTAGCACATGTTTAAGCATCATAAATGGAATATATGTTCATCCTGATAAAGATATTAAAAAGGGCCCAAAGACACCACAAACCACTTGGCTAATTGGGCCTAAACTAAGTGAAGAGAAAGTTGGAAAATAGGCAGCCCAAGCCCATCAACTTGGAGACCCATTTAGGCCCAAGTGTAAAGGCCAAGCTGCTGAATAAGTAGCTTATTAATATGTGGTATAAGTTGGTTAAACGTTCAAGTTTAAGTCGGCCTAAATGGTCATTCAAAAAGGGGTTACAAGCAGCAAAATTTCCCTCACTCTTAGACTTGGAAAAATTTCAGCTTTCACAATTTTCTCTCTACACTTTCCAAAACTAGCAAGCAGCCACAAGGGAACTTCTAGGGTTCTTGGAGAATCCATACACCTTGAAGCTTACACATGCGTTTAGTAGGGTTTTCTTATGAAAAACAAGAAGTATATGCTAGTATGTTTGTGCTGGAAATTTGGGACAACATGTGTTTAGAAAGTTGTTGCACACTTGCCTTTTATTTTAGTGACTTCTCTGTGGTTTGTGGGCTATTTTATGAAGATATATTGATGTTAGTAATATGGTTTGAGTTATAAATATCACCCTAAGGTTGCTGCCCTGATTTTGGTTTCACTTAACAAACGTGTTTTATTGTACTATCTTAAGTGTAATGTTGATTGGAACTTGTGGGCTGTTGGATGGAAGGTTATTATCTCAAGTCCTTTATGACTTCTTGAATGCTGTAATAAGACAATTTTAGGTCTATTTTAATGTGTAAATATTGCTGGAACTATTTGGTTGGATTTGGAGTAGGTTTGGAGTTGTCAACGTTGAAATGTAGCAAAGGGAGGTAACGTTATGCTGTACGTTTATAGGTTGTGTAGAATTGCTATGCGTTGTGCTTTGTGGACTGTTGTAAAACTTTTATGGCATTAAAACAAGATGGACATGATGTGTGTATGCGAATGTGTGTTATAAAAACACTATTAGGGGGCGGAAATGTTGAAAGAACACACTCGGGTTTATAAATACCCGCTTGCTGTTCGTGTGTTGTTTTGTGTGACTGGGCTGCCGAGGTGTATCTATTGTCTATTAATGCTAGTTTTATCACCTATGATGTTGTAGATAAATATTTGGAGGAAGGGAAGGTTATCTCGAGGTAGTAACGAGGTCATACAATGAGGTATGTAAGG
>JAPFFP010069298.1:0-48101 GCA_026153255.1 Solanum medicagineum
ATACAGGCTTGATCCTATGATGATGGATGTCACCGGAGCTATTGTGTTACCTCCATTATTGGATGATACAAAATTTATCATTTCAAGTGGGTTAATTCAAATGCTACAAAACAGAGGGTTGTTTGCGGGCTTACCATTAGAGGATCCACATAACTATTTGCACAATATTGCCTTCATCTTCAAGAGTATGATGGGGAGTCAACTTTTTCATGGATGTCTTTGGGCTCCATATCTTTCTATTAACTCCAATAGGCTAAATAACATTATGGTTATCCGAGATCTCATAGAGTTCAATCACAAGTTGGGTGAAAATGCAGAAGGCCTTTTTAGAGAGGTTCTTTCCTAGGTCAATGATAATAAAGTTGAAGGATCAAATCAACAACTTTGAGCAATTTCCTGGTGATTCAATTAGCACTACGTGGGAGATATTCAAAAAATTTATGAGGAATGTCCATGACCACAAGATCATTAATGATGCTTTAGTGGAAATATTCTATCGAGCCTTGGGTTAAAATAGCAAATTTGTTGCTGACATATGATGGGAGGCTCATTTTTGATTGTCCATTTTTGGTGATAGTTGAAAGGTAGGAGACAGTGGTAAAGACTAATCATGCATAGGGGACAAGAGACAAGTCAACAGCTACAAGCTCATTCTTAGTTAATACTAATTCAGCATAGGTGAAGATAAATGAAGAGATAGTGCAAGAGCTTGCTCGAATTAGTACCAATGTGGGGTTGTTAATGAAACAGAGCTAGGTGCATGTGAATGCAGTAGCTCATCAGTCTCCACGACCACCCATATATGAGAATCCTTACTATTAGGAGAACCCTTGCTTTGTCAATGATCAGATGGTGGGTTTCTAGACCAATGCCCAAGAGTCTATTTATGACTATTAGTACCAAGGTTAAGGAAACCAAGGTCAGAACTTTAACAGGGATGGCACTTTTAAAGACAACAATTGAGGAAGCTACTATGTGATGTGATGCCAAACTACAACACTTTTGATACTTAATACTAAGGATTTTGTGTGTTCTTAATGCAATATTTATGGGCATTATGTGTTTTTGTGTTTAGATTTGTAGGATTACAAGTTGGCCATTATTTGAGGAAAAACTACAAAAGTTGCTGGTTTTTGCTATTATACGAGATAGTCTATAGGACATAGAGCATTCTACGAGTCATAGATAGATTTCGTGAGGATTTCCAGTGAGGGGCTATTTACTGAGGTTGAAGTCAACGAACATGCAGACAAGTCGTGAAGCAGTTTATGAGTCATAGAACACCTTTTGTGCCCTGAGGATCAGAGAAGTGGACTTGCAGGAAGGTTATCAAACAAAACCCCCTTTAGGGGTTGTAAAACACTTTATGAGTCATAAAGGGGTGTCACAAAAATGACATCCAAAATTCCAACAGCTGATTACGAGACCTCGACTACGAGCCGTAGAAGACAATACAGGTCGTAAAATGCTTTTGTGGAGTTTGTCAACAGGTTTTCCTAATTTGTTTAGGACATGATTTTAATTACGTTAAATAGACTTTTAGGTTATTTTTCTCAAGTTCTTATCAGTTCACGTCAGTTTTCATTAGTTTTAGGTCTAGTACTCAGAGAACTCAATATTTGGAGAGAGAAAATTATGAGAGTCTTTGAGAACACTTTGGTGTAATTTTATATTCAAGCTTATGATTTTCATTTACTTTGGATTTGCTTGTTCTTAATTCAATTGTGTATGTGTTAAATTATGTCTTCTCAAGTCATAATCTCTTCATCTACATATAGCACAAGTAGCTAAATCCACAACTAGAGTTGTGGGAACCATGAAGAACTAACAAAGTTAAACCAAATAATTCACAATTATTAGAAGGTGTATATGCATGTATTAATTAACTCTCTTTGTTTTGCATGTTTTCTAGCGGTGAACAACATCAGAAATTGTGTAGTGTTACTGATTGGACTAAGGTAGTATTGAATAGAAAAAAATATTAATTAACAGGATTAGATTGATATGTTCTCGTCTAATCAACCAAATTGGGGCAAGGGGAGGTTGTACTGGGACTAATAGGTAATGGTTTGTAATACACACCCTGGAGATGGACAACTCGGATAGTAAAATTTGCCTCACCTTTGACCAAAGAGCTTGATGAACTTAAATTACCATCCTAAATGCTATATACAAGAAACAAATTAGGTTATTCGGTGATACTGAGTTGGGGAATGATGGGGAGCACAATACCCTAGTTGCTCTCTATTATTGATTTTTCTAATGTGATAGTTTAAGTTTTTCTCATTGATTATTGCAATCCCCCCTTTTGGGGAATTGAGTTGGTTAATTACTCGGTCTGCATATTGGTAAATTCTCATGAGTCTTCATACTCCCTGTGGGATCGACCCTAACATTGGTTAGTTTCTATATCTTGACAGCGATCGCTTTATCCTCTAAAAAGAAGGTGTAACTTGGACGACATCAAGATCTTGGTGCCGTTACTAAGGAATATGGCTAGACTTAGTAAATTCGTTAGTGATTCGAGTGTTAATCCTTAGTTCCCTTTATTTTACTTTTATTTGTTGTTTTTGTTTCTTTGCAGGGTATATGAGTAATGTATGCCCAGCATTTGGAGTCAAGGCAATCCCTTAACTCTATTTGGTCAAAAGATCCACCGAACAATAAGAGGAATGGACCAAGACAATGCCAACAATGCGGCCAACGCAACCCTAAATAAGAACATTAATGATGATGATAGGAATAAGAACCCATCTCCTTTGGAGGACATTCCACAGCCTCAGGATTTCAATGCTAATGCTAACCAATGGAATCAGTATAGGTTGAACCCTATGGTTATGGAGGCGACTGGAGCTATTGTATTGCCACCACTACCAACTAACACAAAGTTCATAGTCTCAAGTAGGTTAATTTAGATACTGTAGAACCGTGGGATATTTGCGGTCTTACCATCAAAAGTTCCACATAACCACCTACACAATGTGGTGTTTGTTTATAAGAGTGTGATGGGAACACAAAATCTGTCTATAGATGTTGTGGGACTCCGTTTCTTCCTATTTTTTCTTAAGAGCAATGCTGCATTATGGCTATCTGAGCTCCCACAGAGCTTAATAACTAGTTGGGTAGACTTGCAGAGAGCCTTCATAGCAAGGTATTTTCTTAAACCAAATAAGCTCAAGCTGGTAGAACAGATCCACCATTTTAAGCAATTCCTTGGTGATTAAATCCTTACTAAATGGGAGCAGTTTAATAGTTTCTTGAGGAGTGCACCAGACCATGAGATCCTAGGGAATGTCCAGGTGGAGAATTTGTATTGAGCTTTAGATGTTAATAGTCAAGCATGTGTTGATGCCCTCTTGGGAGGTCTGTTCATGGAACAACCATTCACAGAAATTTCTGAGCATGTGAACATGGTAGCTAAATTAAACCATGTGTGGGAGCCCATGAATAAACATCTAATAGATCATACAAGCACTATTGATGTAAGCTCTGACCAAGAAAAATATATGCGGTTATCCTTAGTATGCTTGCTTAGAACAGAGCTAAGCTGGAGATGCTAATGAAGTAAACACAAGAACTAACAAAGCGAAGGGACATTCCAGAAGAAAGCCATCATTTGAAGCATCGGGGCCACAAGGATGATATGATAAATAGTCACTATGTGTCCCACACAATCGTGATATGGGAGATAGGAACTCCAAAATCGAAGGGATGCTTGACCAGTTGTTAAAGAGCGTATACGCCCAAGATAAGACTTTGAAGGAGATCAAGTGCAACATTGCCAGGATAAACCTAAAGTTTACTAACACTTTACGGCAATTCAACAGCTTAATCGTCAGTTCTAACTTATGTCAATACAACTATATCAGATTCAAAGAGGCATGATAACAATGTCCAATGCTTTAGAGCAACAGATTATGATAGGCACCAGATTGATGCAAAGTTTGGTGATAAAGGAGCCCAAAAGCTTAAGGAAGTCTGAGAACTCAAGCTATCTATGTCATGCCGTAGTAATAAATCAGGTACTGCTTGGGAAGCAATTCAATGTAGACCCTAGCGCTTAGGCGTACAGGTATGTTTTTGGACCCCTTATGATCTATGTTTGCTAAATTTTGTGCATTGGGAAAAATGCACATCTTTTTCGATGAGGTGTGGGTAGTTATGGACCTTAGTGAAGTCTGAGTAGCTTGGATCCATAACTATCCCAATTTTTTATTTTGGGGTTTTCTTGCCTATGTTATTTTTTCCTGTGTTTATTTAATTTCTATTGCACTGGCATGTTTAGGATGTTTAAATAATATTTGTAGCATATAGCACCAATATATGTGGCATAGTTTTTTTTTGTTTGAAAAATGATGCCAACCGAAAATTCTGATTTAGTAGTTAGATAGCAAGCATGTAGATTTAGGTGTCTGGAAATATCTATTTTTGTAAGTAAGGGTAAATTGAGATAAAAATAATTATCTGTGAGTCTTTTTATTGATAATATATGTGGTGCCATGTGAGTGTGAACATAATTTGATAAATTCATGTACTTTGTGCTAATGCAGAACTTGCCCTGTTACTCTAAGTTAAATTGTAGATTAATTAGATTAGGAAATGATCTTAGGTCATTATTCTTAAATAGTCCACTTTAGCCTAAAAATAACCAACCAAATTGATGATATAACTCTTGTTCCTAATGTTTGAGCCTAACTGTACCTAATATTTAATGCCTCTTGCAGTGTTTAAGGTGCCAACATCAATTTAACGTCTCTTTCAGTGTCTAAGAAGTTAGGCTTGGGAGACACTACCCCAACAAATATGTGATTGTTGATGGCTAATAGGACAGTGAAGAAGCCTGTGGGAATAGTGTATGATGTTTTCATCAAAGTGAAAAAATTCATATTTCCAAGAGACTTTGTTATCCTAGATTGCAAAGTCGACTTCGAAGTCCTAATCATCTTGTGAAGGCCCTTTCTAGACACTGGGTGAGCACTGGTGGATATTGAATCATGCCACCTCAAGTTTAGATTGTATGGTGAAGAAGTTGTCTTTGATATCTGTCAGCCTATGAAGTGGCCGAATGATTTAAAGATGGAAGTTTAGGCACTTGGTGAAGTCGGAGTAACCCAGTTGTCCAAGTCATGTCGTGACAATAAATCAGGTGTTATTTAGGAGGCAACCCAAGATATCTGATTTACCATTTGTGTTGTTGTTTTATATTCAGCTTTCTAGACTTGTAGGTAGTTTAATTTTATTGTTTTGGTTCTAATTTTTGGACTTTAGGACTGGTGGCATATAGGATAATGTAATGTTCCATGAAGGCTATGTAGGAACAAGGCTAAGTCAGCAAGCCAACACTGAAAAGTGAGAAAACTGGTCCTATGACCAGTTTTACGAGTAGTAGCTCACACCATGACTCGTACACTAACTCATAGAACACATCTAGTGAGCAAAGTGTTGTGCACTTCCAGTCCACGTGCCAGTTTTATGTCCCTAGATAAAACTACAGGTTTTGAATGGTGCTCGTGGACCCCAAGTAAGATTTCTAAGCCCTGCTAAGTGTTGGGGGTATCTATGATCCAACCTATGAGCTTATGTCCATGCAAGACTGGTAGATGGATTCGTGATGCCAATCTCCCAATTAGGAATATGACAAAACCATTGTATAGGCCATAGAATCTTTTACAGACCGTAGTTGTTGTTTCATAGAGCCTGCACCCTATTCTTACATGACACTGTGAATTATTTAAAAGTTGCCTTAGTTCCAGAAAATATATAGAGCTCTTCTTCTTCCTCACGTCTCCGACCACCATCCCGGCCAGCTTCATCTTTTGTGGCCAACTTTTGGCTACTCTCCAGCCACCTAGGGTTATGTGACTCTTAGCTTCCTCTTTTAATTTCTTAACTTTTTTATCAAAATTTTGTATGTTCTTAACTCTAATTTTTATATGCCACTAGATATTGTATCGTTAGGTTGGATTATTGTTGGGAATAGTATTCTGAGGTTTATATCCTAGTAATAGGTATTGCCCATTCATTTGAAAGAATACTTGCTTGACACTAATTGTTTAGTCGCCTTTGAATTGAGCCATGTATATGCCAAAAATGTGTTTAATATAATTAGCCATGACATATTTCTATGTCGTTTCTTGAAATCATGTAGTGACACATCCTTGGGAGTTCATTGAACTATTCAATTAAAAATGGGCATATGATTACACGTGTGAATGATAGCACAAATTTAAGTTGTCCAAGGGTGGCCAGAATGTTATGTGAATGTGAAATTGATGTTTGACAAAGCAATTTCATAATTGACACTTGTGGGGTGTTGGGTAACTTGGTAGAATTGCGTTGAGTGTGCACATTGATGCTTCGATGCTGATTATAATTGCTTTGCCTTGTTGATTTTGTAAAGGAACCCATTTGGTGGACTTGGGAAAACCCAAGCTGCTGTACTTCTAACACGAGGGTTTTCTACGACCCATGGATTAATCCACAAGCCATAGTTTTCCTCGTGAGTAAGTTCAGTAACTTGGAAATTTCTGTTATTCCATCAAACGAAACCATTTACAAGTTGCAGTTTAGAATACGACTCATAACCTGGTTTCGGAGGTTCATTGCTTGTAAATGTTAATTTTGGAACTACACTGATGACCCAGTCTACAGCCCGTAGTTTGTTTTATGAGCCATACCTGGTTTTGTAGGTATAGTTCCAGTAGCTTATTTTATTGTAACCTGCTACCTACGAAGGCCTTCTACAGCTCATTATTCTTCTTAAAGCTTATAAACAAGCCTTCATAGGTCCTGCTACAGCTTTTTCTTGGAAATTATTTCTTTTCTTGCTTAAGCTTGCAGGACTGAAAAAAGTGTTAATTGTTTGGATTCAGGTACGATGGCTCCTAGACCCCAAAAAAGT
This sequence comes from Solanum medicagineum, assembly GCA_026153255.1. Lineage (NCBI taxonomy): Eukaryota > Viridiplantae > Streptophyta > Magnoliopsida > Solanales > Solanaceae > Solanum > Solanum medicagineum. The sequence continues at coordinate 6,902 of JAPFFP010069298.1, forward strand.
GAGATTCGCACCATGCAACATCAATTTTAAGATGAGTCCTCAAACACCCTGGCTGCTATTGAGGCAAGTAGGTCCCTCGAGGAACTTGGCATCCAGCCAGATGTGGGCATCAAGCGACCATACATAGGTGGCTACTAGATAGACATTGCCACATGATACTTAGGCCATAGTGGTATGCCCTCCCTAGTCCGACGATGTAGGTGACAGGGACGACAGTTCCATTCAGATAACTTTGACGACAGTTCCATTCAGATAACTTTCTCTAGAAAGGGATCTGAGTCCAGATCTAGAGAGGAGTTCGAGTCTGAGTCTTCTTCAGCACCCCCAGCACCACCCTCACCTCTACATACATGACTAGCTGGTGGTGTGTGCGGGGCATGCATCAGATCTACCCAGATGACCTCTGGCATGACGAGCAGAGCCGATCGACTCGTACTATATATGAAGAGTCTTGGATCATCATCTTTGGGCTTGATAGTGTCCCTGGACTTTAGGACACCATAACCCATTACAACTTGGAGTGGTTAGCATCTCCATTGGGGAGGTACTCCCCGGCGATGGTTTGAGAGCTCTACGCCTCCTATGCTTCCACCATTATGGAGTCCACCCCTAAGGGGACGAGATACCTTTCTAAGCTCATCCGACATGCATGATGGTAAGGGGAGTTCCAGTCTATTTATCTAAGACCACCATATGGCATTTTCTATTTGGTCCAAATTATTAGGCCCCTAGGTCCACAACTGAGTATGATCCCAAATTCCGGAAGACTAGGCATAAAGTTTTGATGAGAGATCCTGCTCTAAAGGCCGCACTGATGAGATGAGTCACCGATCACAGTACAGAGCAGGGCAAGGACCCTGAGTAGGTTTCTATATCATCGGTGTCGATAGTTAAGGTATCCCTCTACTTCATCAGTAAGTTTTAGTGGGTTATAGTCAGATCGTGGTTCCAACCAACACATGCTGATAATACTCTGACACTGTATCGCATAGCATTGGTTGCCAGCATCTTGGCTTACTATGACATTGATTGGCCACTCTTGGTAGCAGACTAGATTCATGAGACAGCCTTGAAGAGGTCTACCTCCATCCCCTTCCTTTGCTTAATATATTGCCTATGTATAGCGGTAAGGGTGGAGATTCTTCACCATCTAAACTCTATGATAGAGATTTAGTGGACACTGGACGCCAACCTAGTAAATGCTGATGAGAATCCAGTGGCCCTCCGGTAAGCGCCACAGCCTCCAATCCACATGCTAGAGATGTTCGTCATAGCTCCACCATATAAGCCTTTATCTTCTTCCACTATTGCTTCTTCCACCACTGACGGGCCCCCATAGATAAAGGCTTCTAGAGAAGGGGGCCACTACTACTAGTACTCCTGCACCAGAGGTTGTGCCATATAGTCTTCACCCACTAGCATAATATATGTGTCAACAGTATCTATTTAGGCTCTGGCACAAAGACAGGCACGCACTAAGTCCCAATGTCAGCACATCAATTATGCATAACCAAATCAACAACTAGGGTTGTGGGAACCATGAAGAACTAACGAGGTAAAATTAGATAATTCGCAATTCTTAAAAAGTGTGCATGTATATATTAATTAATTCTCTTCATAATGAATGTTTCTAATGGTGGCCGACATTAGAAGCTAACTAGTGTTTCTAACTAGATCAAAGTAGTAATGAATAGGAAACGAGATCAATGAACAAGATTCGATTGATGTTTCTCGTCTAATCAATCAAACTGGCCCAAGGGAAGGTTTTACTAGAACAATAGTTAAGGGTTAGTAATGCCACATTACGGGGATGAACCAAATCACATAGTGAAATTCGCCTCTCGTCTGGCCAAAGTGTTTGGTGAACTTAACATATCATTTTGGATGCTACACACTTGACAAGAATTCAATTATCTGGTAATACTAAGTTAGGAAATCATGGGGAACACCAGACCCTAGTTACTCTTCATACTAGTTTAACACTTGTATTTGTTTAGGATTACTTTTTATAGTTGTCACAAAACCCTCCTTTGGGGACATAATTTGATTAATCAACCCGAATTGCATTTAATTCTTCAAAGTCTACTATATTCCTTATCAAGTTCGACCCTAACTTTTGGTTAGGTTATATATCTTGACAACGATTGCTTTAGCCTCGAAAAGGAGGTGTAGCTTGGCCAACATCAAAGATTTTTGCTCTGTTGCTGGGTAATACAACTAGGCTTGTCTAATTCAAGTAATTTGGGAATTAATCCTTATTTCTATCATTTTATATTTTTGTTGTTTTTGTTTTATTTCAGGGTACAGGTGTAGTGTATACCCAATATGCAAATTCGAGGCATTCCCATGACTCCGTTTGACTAAGAGATATAGAGAAGACTAATAAGGATGGCCAAAGATAATGCAAACAATGTAGAAAATATATCTCTGAACTAGAACGAGAATGACAATGCGAATAATGACAACCAACCTCCTTTTAAGGATATTGCTCCACAACCATAGGACTTTAGTGCCAAAGCTTATCAGTGGAACCAATATTAGTTGAACCCTATGGCTACGGAGGTTAGTGAAGCAAATGTGTTACCGCCACTACCGGTTGATGCAAAGTTTATGGTATTTAGTGCATTGCTTTAGACGCTGCAAAACTGTGGATTGTTCGCGGGCCTACCATCAAAGGATCCACATAGTAATCTACATAACGTTACATTTATCTGTAAAAGGGTGATGGGAACACAGATTCTATATATGGATGTTGTGGGACATCATGTCTTCCCATTATCTCTAATAGGAAATGTAGCACTATGGTTATCCGAGCTTCCGCAAAGTTCAATCACCAATGGGGCTAAGTTGCAGAAGGCCTTTTTAGATAGGTACTTCCCGAGATCGAAGAAGCTCAAGTTGAAAGATCAAATCAACAACTTTGAACAACTTTCTAGTGACTCGATCAGTACTACATGTGAGTTAATTTACAAAGTGTTTAAGTAGTGCCCCAGACCATAAAATTGTTGATAATGCCTTGGTGGAGATCATCTATCGTGCCATGGATGAGAATAGATAAGCATGTGTTGATACCATCATAGCGGGAGTGTTCTTAGACCAGCCATTTGCAAGAATTGCTAAGAGAATGGAAAGGGTGGTCAACATAAATCGTACATGGGGGCAAAGAGACAGGTCAGCTGCCAAAAGTTCGTGTGTTGTTAGTATTTGTTCGGAGCAAGCTAAGATAAATTAGGAGATTATGCAAGAGCTTGCCCAAATTTGTACAAGTATAGAGGTGTTGATGAAAACAAATCAAGAATGAATTAATGAAGTTGTTCATCAGCCTTCACTAGCACCCATGTATGAGGATCCATACTATAAGGAGGACACTTGCTTCATTGCTGATCAGACGAGGGGTTTTCAAACCAATGTCCAAGGGTCCAATCAAGACTGTTGCCGCTAAGATCAAGGAAACCAAGGTCAGAACTATAACATAGATGGTGCTTTTGGAGACAACTATGGAGGTTACTATGATAGAGATCGGGGCCAAGACAGAGATGTATATTGGGGCCGCAGAGATGGCTACAAAAATGGTCCTCATGTGCCACCACACAATCGTGACACTAATGCTAGTAATTCTAGAGTTGAGGAGATATTTAACCGCCTATTGAAGAAAGCTGAGACACCAGATGAGACCTTAAAGGGGATGAACTCTGACACTCCAACATAACTAAGAAAATTGAGTCTCATTCTATTGCTATCAAACAACTTGAGCAACAATTTGGTCAAGTATCAACTCAACTCAACCAGCGTCAGAGAGGTACACTACCTAGAAAGACAGTTCAAAACCCAAAGAATGAGGGGTAGTGCATGATAGGTACTACTTATGGTAATAAGAGTACCATTGATCTTTGTCACGAATCGGAGCTAGATCCTAGGAGTGACATGGCAAATGGGAACCCGAGAGTTCCCAAAAAAGTCTCATAGTAACCATATTAACATCATTGGTTCAAAAGTGCAATGTCACGACCCAAGCCTAGGGCCTAGACGTGACATGGCAAATGGGAACTTGAAGGGACCCAAACAAGCCTCTTTGCTTATCAACAACACATCCTTGGTCGGGGAAGCAAAGTGAACAACAATAAGAGATAATATAAAAAGGGAAGCAGGACTAAGGTAAAGTATTTGATAATCATAAAAGCATAAGGAGTCAACCTTATAGCATAAATACATCATAATATTCCAATAACACCTCTAAACATAGAATGGAGCGGGGGCTAAGACACTTTCCGAGCTCACCCTCATAATATCAAATGTTCAACATAAAGAAGTCTTAGGAATAACAAGAGAAAGTAGATAGTGTCCTCGAACTTGAGGACTCACCAATGCTTATCTTCGTAGAATCTCACTAGCCATGTGGAGGATGATCAAGAGGAGTCCGGTCCCTACATTGTGATATCATGTTGGCAGAAAGTATGTGTTAGTACATTTGAATATACTAAGTATGTAGGATGCAATGCAACAAGACATAAGCCAATATATTCAAAATGCATAACAAAAGACAATTGGTAAGTTTAACCTCGATATGACATGCATGCCCAATGCTTAAAGTAAAACATGTTTGTAAATTATTCAACTAGTATAGATCATAATACATATGTGGGAAGAGACCTCAACCGATAAAGAATAAGACCAAGCAAGCTACAACTTGGAATCCCGATGATTACCTTTCATCTATAAATAGGTGGTCTACTTGCCAAGGTAAACCATACTTCACCTTACGGGAATATGACCCATTTCGTATGAAGTAACCCTCCTTATGGGAACTTGACCCATTTTGGAAAGGATTTTAGGAGAAACTTCACCTTACGGGATTATGACCAATTTCGGGAAGAATTCAAAGAGAGAGTACACTAAATGGATCCAGTAGTAAAGCAAGGGTAAAGTATACTCCTACATTGGCACATAGTTTGAGGAAAGGAATATGAACCCATGGAGATGGTTCATGCCACATCCAATCCATCGGTGCTAAGCCTAATGCCACAGAATAATCGAAATAATCATACTTTAGCAATTTGTAACAAACACAAAAACATGATATGAGTAGCTCTAAAACATCTTTGACATCTAATGGTGAGCCTAACTTTAAAACATAAAAATAGATTATCATCAAACATTACCTTTGCATTAACATCAAAGTCCCACAAGAGGTTAAATCTTTCAAAATGGGCTCAAGTTGACATAGACATGTTCATGAATTCAATACATTTTGAAAGCCCAAAATCATCATAAAGTCACTTGACTCATAAATCATACAATAGATCATCAATAACTTTAAGAATCCTTGAAAAGGTATTTTATCAAACACTTGGTGGGTCTATAATTTTTGTTCAAAATTATGCAATTCAAGAGTGTAATAATATGAGAAAACCCAATACAGATCAACCCACCAATATACAGTAAAATTGTCATATAGAATACCTTGAAATTCATCATCAAATCTCATAATAGATCATAGTTTCATAGCTCAAAACATGTATAGCCTCAATAGACAAAGCCTATTCATAGTACAAGCTTGAAATAAATAGTCATGTATAGTAAATCAACATTTCATAAAACCCCAACATAATTTATACTCATAATTATAATAGAAGATACCCATAGATAATACAACTTGAAAACTTAAATGCCCCAAAACGTGACCGAAAATGTGCCTCGAAAATGTTCATAATCAAAATTTTCATATATCTCAAAATTTGTGTGTGATATAGAAAAGTCAACTTCACATTCGTGATCAACGGGAAAAATTAAGTGGGAAACGGGTATAATCTCAATTTTGGAGCAACCATAGCAAAATTTATTTTTCAAAAATTTCATAAAATAGTAAGGTTCTGTGCCCCTAGCTTGACGCGGCCAAGGCGCGGACCTGTGTATTTTGTTGCCAGTTTACCCTATTTCAGTCCAAGGCCTTGGCGTCTTGGGACAAATCCTTTCTATGCATAAAAACACCAATGCTTAGTCATTTTTCAATCCCATATCATTCAAGATATTCCTCAAAACCCTTTGTAACACAGCGCCAAATATTTGATCAAAATTCAAATGTGCCAAACCTATCTCCAGATCTCAAGAAATTTATTCAAGCTTCAGGTTCTCATTCAAATCTTCTTAAAGCAAATCTCCAAATTTGACGTATGTGGGTTTCAACCATTGGGTGCTTTCACCCATGGTGCCCAACCTTTCTTTTTATGTAAATTGAATGTTTTCAAGTTGAATTAGCTATGGGTATCTCTTACAATGAATTTGATTATAAAGTATGTTGGGGTTTCATGAAATGTGGACTGTTTAAGCATGTTTTGAGCTATGAATCTATAATCTATTTTGAGATTTGATGAGGGGTTTCAATTTATATTGCATGACGGTGTTACCAAGTGTTGGTGGGTTGCTTTACAATAAGTTTTCTCACATGATCACACTCTTGAATTGCATGATTTTGAACTAGCATTGCACACCTACCAAGTATTCAATAAAATATCTGGTTATGGATCGTTGAGTTATTGATGATTTATTGTATAGTTTATGAATGAAGTGACTTTATGATTATGAAAGGAATTTTTTATGCGATGATTTCATGAAAAGTATCTATGGTATTTCAAGTTGACCACACCTTGTTGAGGGGGTGATGTGCCTCAACCACCTTGTCAGGGGATGCTATACTCGTACTATAATGTTGAGGGGAATACACCTCAATCGCATTGTCGGGGGGTGGTAAGCCTATACTAGCATTCTGAGGGGCAGATACCTCAATCGCCTTGTCGGGGGTGGTAAGCCTGTACTGCCACTTGAGGGGTAGATACCTCAATCACCTTGTCGGGGGATTGTTGTAACACCCCACACTTTCCTAGGAATACCCCATAATCGTAATTTCCTTATATCTCAAATTGGAGATATTTAAACACCCCTCGACGTAACTCGGAAAGACCTTATGATGTTTTTTTAATATCTCAAAATCTGTGCAAAATTTCGCAAATTCGATGGCATATTCTTGTTCAGAGGTCAAAATTTTATGGGGAAACGAGTACCTACAAGGTGTACTTTGTCTGTGCCAAGAAAAATATTTTTTGGTGAAACTTTGCAAAAACAGTAGTTGTTCGAGACAGGTCCGCGACGCGGTCCTGACGTGGACCAGTTCAAAAAGTTTTGAAGATTGCTCTTTTTCACTGCAGGGAAATTAGGTAATAACCCTATAACTATATGTATGAAAATCCCTCATTGTCTCGCCGTTTTGAGCCATAAAAGCCAACCAAGAACCTCTCAAAATCCTCTCTAATCTTCATCAAATTCTCCATCCATTCTTAAGATTTTGAAGAAGTCTTGTTGGAATTCAAGGAAACCAAGTCAAGACCTAAGTTCTCCTCAAGATTCAAGAGTCCCGAAACTAATCCGGGTCTAAGGATTTCATTCAAGCTTCAAGCCTTCATTTCAAATCTTCTTCAAGAAACTCTCCAAAGTCAAGGTATGTGAGTTTTAACCATTGAGTCCTTCCACTCATGGTGCCTTAATCTCTTTTTTACTCAATTTGCATGATTTAAAGATAATTTTACAAATGGGTTTACTAGTATGAACATGTCTGTTAACTATGTGAAAGCTATATAAAGTTGTGATTTTTTTGCTATGTTTTGAGCTATAAATCTTAGGTCTATAGTAATATATGATGAGGGGTATTGATATATATGCTTGGGGGTGTTGCAAGGTGTTGACTGATGGTTTTACAAGGGATTTTCTTACATGACTTCATCTCTAAATTGCATGGTTTTATACTACAATTTCACACCATCTAAGTGTTTGATAAAATATCCGGATGTGGTTTCTTGAGGAGTTGAAGGTCCAAAGCAGGAGTTGTGATATAATTGACTATGTGATGATTAAATGAGCCTACGTATATGATATATCCTATCTAAAGTGTAGAACTCGACCATGCCCAATCCGGGGGGTCTAAGCACCCGGATAACCTAGTGAAAGGTTTGTACTTCTCCACCTAGTGATGGGGCTGCATCATCACTAACCTAGATGAGGCTTCGTACTCATCAATTTAAGGAAGGGTTTATACGTCTCCACCTTGGTGATGGGGCGGCATTATCACCAACCTAGATGAGGGTTAGTACTCATCCACCTAAGTGATGGGACAGCATTATCACTAACCTACCAAAGGGTTGTAAATTTGGAAATCTAGCTTACTCTCTTCTACACATATGATATTCTATATGAGCATGAGTTACTTAAGCATATTTTGCTTATGCTTTGATCATACATGCCATATTGTAATACTATGCATATTGCTTATTGTTATGCATTTTGATTATGATGCTTAGCTCTTGTTCAATTGTATTTTACATACTTAGTACATTCAAATGTACTAACGTATACTCTTATCAACATGTAGGGATCGAAACCCAAGTTGATCACCCTCCTCCTCCACGTGGCTAGTTCAGTACTACAGCTGGTTCGTGAGTCCTCCACTTTGGGGACCTTAGTATATATTTCTCGTATTATGTATTGAGACACTCTTATTTATTTTCTATCTTGACTATGAGGTTGAGCCCAATTGCTTTGTCTTGGTCCCTGCTCTTATCTATCTAGTAGAGGTGTTATTGGACATGCTTTGTATCTATTTTATGAACCTTGATTCTTTTGTTTCGTGATTATGATGTTATGCAAGCTTTTTCCCCTTAGTCCCTTGCCCTTGTTTTCTAAGCATTTGCATATTACTTAAGTAAATTTCCCTTGTTTATATATCTTATGTTATTTTACATTGCTTCCACAACCAAGTATGTGTAATGATATGATATGAGGCTTGTTCTGGGTTCCTTCGGGTTTTTCATTCGTTAGTCACGTCTAGGCCCTAGGATTGGGTCGTGATATACTTTGTATAAGAGCACTTGGTTGATAGATCCTCGGAGTCCAACACATCGTGTTGATCAGAGTCTTATTCATGGCTGTGTTGTGCACCACAACTATGAGTAGGAGGCTTTGAGGTATTTTAGGAATTTTTCATCATCTATATCATGTGATGGAGTTAGGTCCCATAGTTTTTATTGCTAATACCTAACCGTTACATTACAAGATATGTCTCAAGCTACTCAGTACGGTGCTATGATGAATGTGGCGATTTGCAATGCTCTATGGAAAGTGACCAAAGCAGGGGCAAAATTGACAACTCACCTTGGTCAACAAGTGGGTGCTCCCGAGACTTCTAGTGGTGAGAGGGGAGATAGTGAGGCCAAAAGGGCCCGTAACGTGGGTAAGTTACAAACTCTCAAATGTAGAGGTATTAGTGGTGTGGCCCCTAATGGTTTGTGTATTAATTGTGGAGGGGATCATAGAGGCCCATGCTTGAAAGGCACCTATGCTTGTTTCCATTGTGGTGAGGAGGGGCATAAGAAGAAGGATTGTACTTGTAAACACTATAAGGATAAACGAGGTGATAGTGGGATGACTAATCCCAAGTGTCAAAGGTGTGGAAAGTACCAGGGTGGCCTGTGTCGGAGGAACACTAGTGCTTCCTTTGGATGTGGTATGGTGGGTCACAAGCTTGTGGATTGTCTATTCATTCCAAGGGGGAGTAAGGATGGTCGACCTTTGGACCATGGTGGTTTTGTTGATCAAGTGCCTCATGGAAGGGATGAGGTGTCCGATGCTATTACTGGTAAGTTGAAGTTTCCTTGGCTTTGATATGCATACATTGTTAGGCCTGGTGTGCCACTATTTCTCCTCTATTCTTCTTGGTTGATGATAGGGCTTCTCATGTGCCCAAGTTGTGGCGTGGATCTTTGGTGTCTATCCTTTTGTTGAATATATTGTTGCTAGGAGGTTCATAGGTTTTGCCGGGGTTGTATTGCATTTGGTCTTGCTTTGTGGTTTGTTGGAGTGGCTTGGTAAATTTGGATGTCATTGTAGGGATGGAATGGGTACATGCATATAGTGTCTTCATGGATGGTGGGACCCATAGATCTAGATCCCCATTCCCTAATGAACCAATCTTAAAGTGGGAGGTTGTCAAGTGGTAGCAAAAGAGGTAGGTCCGTTTCTTGTCTTAGGGTACAATTGAGTCTTTAAGGGGTTGCATTTGTCATCTTGTAAGAATGGTGTTGTGAAACCTAAGTTGTTTTGTTATTAAGTTTTTGGTGGTGGTAGATGAGGCCTAGAATGTCCCTTTCCGATATTTTGAAATTGGGGTAGTGTCTTTTGGTTTGACTAGTGTGTCGGTTATGCCTACAAGTCTCATGAAATGGATCTTTTAGCCCCTACTCTAATAGGCTTATGGTGGTCTTGGTATTGATATGATGGTTTATGTTCCCTAATGAGGTAGTGGATGTGGTTCTTTAGAGGCTAGTAGAATAAAGTTTGAGGAAGAAGGAGGGATCCTAAAAATAGGAGGAATGGAGATTTTGGTTGTAAGCAGTAGCCTTTCTAGGTCGTGTGATGTCCGGTCAGGTGGACCCTAGTAAGGTAAGGGTGATTAGGTGTTAGCCTACACCTTGACTTCCTTGGATATTAGGAGCCTCTTGGGTTTAGTGGGCTATCCCGGAGATTGTGAATCAGTTCTCTCTCTATTGTTTCCCATATAACTTAGTTGACCCTAAGTAAGGCCAATGTTGTGACTGACGTTTTGAGTGGGTGATTTGATAGGTCCGGAAGTTGATATTTCTTGTGTTATTCCTTGGTGCTAGTAGGATTCATGTGTATGAGGGTCGATCCTTCATCCCATCCGATCAAGGAGACCCAAAACTATTTTCAAGGAAACCTACATGGACTTTGCTTACTTTAATTTTGTGTTTTGAATATTATAATTCCTAAAGTTCTATTGATGCATGGTTAGTGTTTATTTGATGATTTTAATGTGATTTAAACCGTTATATGAGGATTTACCTTGAATTTATGAAATTATAAGTATGCATGTCCCCCTTTTGAAATTATTTATGCATGAGAGATTGCATTATGGGTTTAAGTATGGAATTAATTATGCTTTCACTTCAACTTCATGTGATAAGTGTGATTTTTAAATGGAGTCTTAATTACCCATATCATTTCCTCATTGTTCATATCATATGCATTCATGTACACGAAATATTTTGAAAAAATTATGTTATGGGTAAGCCCAATTTCATCTTATTGTATGATTTTGATAAAAGGTTGGTTATGACAATACTGTGATCACATATATGTCTTTGATTTTGGCTCTTAAGCATTTTGGGTGTTTGCACCATTTCGGTATATGAATAGGCAATTCCTATGCATAAGTATTATGACTATGAAATTATGATTTTGGTATTTGAGCCTAAGAATGAATTATTATGAATGGTGTTTGGCTTTTAAGCCCAATTGTGCATTCGAATGATTTGGAAGAAAAAATGAGTATTGCCTCTCTGAAAGTATGTATATATGTATGCTACAAGTATTCGTGTGGGACAACGACTTAGCACTGATGGATTGAGAGGAGGGGGTCTATAAGGGTTTCCCCATGTTCTTGTTGCATAGAGTCTTGTCTTGTGATCTAGGTTGAAATTAGCTTGATGGATTGGAGGTATTATGGTAGTTTGGGCTACTTGCATAGTATGCATCCGATGAGTGTAGAACCTGTAAGGTTCTAATATGAGGGTTAAGGATGTTCGATCTATTTGATTAACTACAATGGGTTAGTCACTTCCTGAAGGTTGATTTGAGGCTCGAGTTTTGTTCTCAAGTGTGGAAGAGGGTAGGTGATATCCTTAAGTGCCCTTTTGAACTAGGAATGAGCATTTTGATTATGGGTGGAGTTGTTAGGTAGGCTTGTGCACCAGTTGTGTCTATTAGGTTTCATGAATAGGGTCTTAAAACCATACCTTGGTATATTGGTGGTGGTCTCTAGTGATGAGGTATTGATTTGTTTAGAGATTGTGAATCATTTGGGGGTAGTATTGCAAGCCTTGGGGAAATGAGAGACTGTTTGCTAACTATGATTGGTGGGCAATGTGGATAGCAAGAAGACGGTTAGAATTCTTAAGGATTGTGAAATGGGTGTGCATTAGTTTTCTCCGGTAAAGCTAATGTTGCGGTCATTGCTCTAGGTGGCCTAAGATGTGTTGGTGATGGTGCAAGGAGGAGACTAGTAGGGTCCATCGGTCAGTTAGATTGGAAGTTAAGTTGAAGGAAGTTGAGCATGGTGGTGTAGCATTCTCGATGGTGCCAAATCTTCTTGGGTTAAGAGGTCTAGATTAGGCGAGGCCTTGATTCCGCCATTAGAGTTAGAAGTTTTGGACGAGAAGATGATAGAGTGGAGGTTGTCTCCCAATGGGGAGATAGTGGTTATGGTTCCAAATGGGTTAAGTGTATTTAAGGTTGACAATCTTGATGAGGATTGTGAGTCCTTATAGAGTGTGAAGGGAGGTTGGTAAGGTTGTCTATGTTTGAGAATTGCCTACAGTAGGGGTATAGTTTATCCAGTTTGTCATGCTTCCAGGTTGATGGGATGTATTTGTGACTCTAATGCTCTAGAACTCTTTGAAGTTGTGGGTGAGGTTGAGGATAAGTTGTCTTAGAAGGAGGTACCCGTGGAGGTGTTGGATGGACGAGTGGAGAAGTTGATTAATAAGGATGTAGTGTTCATCAAGGCCGTTTGGAAGAATCGCCAACTCGAAAGTGTCTCTCGGGGAGTTGGAGCGTGCATGGAAAAGTGATATTCGTACTTCTTTCATTCTATTCAAGCTTATGATAACATGTTGAACCACTTCATGTGATTTCAAGTCTTATGTTTCAGCCCCTATGTCATTGCATGCATTCATGTTTATGTTGACAAGTTCATGATGATTTTAACACTTGTGTTGAGATTTTGAAAATAGTGTTTTAGTGCATTATTGCATTTTTTGTTGGGGCTGATTTGTTCATGATTACTCTCCTTATGTACGTTTCTTCGGCATTTGGGGACAAATGTTCCCAAGGTAGAGATATCGTAACACCCCACACTTGCCTAGGAATACCCCTATAATCGTAATTCCCTTATATCTCAAATCGGGAATATTTAAACACCCTCTACGTAGCATGGAAAGAACCTATGATGTATTTTTTTCAATATCTCAAAATTCGTGTATATTTCACAAATCCGATTGCATATTCTTGTTCAGAGGGCAAAATTGTGCAGGAAAACGACTGCTTACAAGGTGTACTTTGTCCGTACCAAGAAAAATAATTTTTGGTGAAACTTTGTAAAAAGAGTAGTTGTCTGTGACGGGTCCGCGACGTGGACCTGACGTGAACCAATTCAAAAAGTTTCGAAGATTGCTCTTTTTCACTCCAGGGCAATTGGGTAATAACCCTATACATATATACACGAAAATCCCTCATTCTCTAGCCATTTTGATCCCTAAAAACCAAACAAAAAACTCTCAAAATCCTCTCTAATCATCATCAAATTCTCCACCCATTCTCAAGGTTTTCAAGAAGTCTTGTTGGAATTCTAGGAAACAAAGTCAATCCCCAAGTCCTCTTTAAGATTCAAGAGTCCCAAAACTCATCGGGATCTACGGATTTCATTCAAGCTTCAAGCCTCCATTTCACATCTTCTTCAAGAAACTCTGCAAAGTCAAGGTATGTGGGTTTCAACCATTAGGTCCTTCCACCAATGGTGCCCTTATCTCCTTTGTACTCAGTTTGCATGATTTACTGTTGATTTTATAAATGGTTTTACTAGTATGAACATGTCTATGAACTATGTTAAAGCTACATAAAGTTGTGATTGCTTTGCTATGTTTTGAGCTATAAATCTTAGATATATTGTAACATTTGATGAGGGATTTTGATGTATATTGCTTGAGAGTGTTGCAAGGTGTTGATTCATAGTTTTACAACAGATTTGCGTCCATGATTTCATCTCTAAATTGCATGGTTCTATACTATCATTTCACACCCTCTAAGTGTTTGATAAAATGTATGGATGTGGTTTCTTGAGGAGTTGAAGGTACAAAGCATGAGATATGATATGATTGACTATATGATGATTAAATGAGCTTATGTATATGATATATCATATTTAAAGTATAGAACTCGACCATGCCAATCCAGGGGGTCTAAGCACTTGGATAACCTAGTGAAGGTGTTTAACCTAGATGGGGGTTTGTACTCATCAGCCTAGGGAAGCGTTTGTACTTCTCCACCTTGTTGATGGGGCTGCATTATCACTAACCTAGATGAGGGTTATTACTCATCCACCTAAGTGATGGGGCAACATCACCACTAACCTACCGAAGGGTTGTACATTTGGAAATCTAGTTTGGTCTCTTCTGAACATATGATATTCTATATGACCATGAGTTATCTAAGCATATTTTACTTATGCATTGATCATACATGCCATATTGTTATACTATGCGTATTTCCTATTGTTATGCATATTGATTATGATGCTTAGCTCTTGTTGTATTGCATCCTACATACTTAGTATATTCAAATGTATTAACACATACTCTTGCCTACATGATATCACCATGTAGGGATTGAAGCCCAAGTTGATTACCCTCCTCCTACACGTGGTTAGTTCGGTACTACTCAAGCTAGTTGGTGAGTTCTCCACTTCGGGGACCTTAGTATATGTTTCTCTTATTTTGTATTGAGACACTTTTCTTTACTTTCTATCTTGACTATGAAGGTGATGCCGGTTGCTTTTTCTTGGCCCCTGCTATTATCTATGTAGTAAAGGTGTTGTTGGACATGCTATGTATCTATGATATGAGTCTGGACTCTTTTGTCTCTTGATTATGATGTTATGCAAGCTTTTTCCCCTTAGTTCCTTGCCCTTGTTTTCTAAACATTTACATATTACTTAAATATTAATCTCTCTCCCTTAGTTCCAATTCCCCTTGTTTATATCTCTTATGTTGTTTTACATTACTTCCGCAACCAAGGATGTGTAATGATATGCTATGAGGCTTGTTTGGGGTTCCTTTGGGTTTCCTATTCACCGATCACGTCTAGGCCCTAAGCTTGGGTCGTGACAGTGGTTTGCCCGTACTCCCAATTGAAGGGTAGAAACCTCAATCTCCTTCCAAGGGGGTGGTATGCTTTGGATTTCAAGTACTAATTTGCTTGGTCTATGATGATGGTCTCTTCATACACATGTAATATGTTCTATACAACCATGTTTACTTCAAGCATTGATCATGTATGCCCTATTTTTAATATGCTTATCAATTGCCTATGTTTATGCATTTTGACTATGTTGCCTATCTCTTATTGCACTGCATTCTACATACTTAGTACATTCAAACGTACTAATGCATACTCTATGTGTACCATGTAGGAACTGGAGCTCCTCATGATCATCCTCCACGTGGCTAGTTTTTGGACATCTTAAAGATAAGTTTTGGTGAGTCCTCAAGTTCGGGGACATTGGATATGCTATTCTTGCATATCTTATTGCTTTATGTTGAAATCTTAATACAATGAGGGTGAGCCGCAAAGTGTCTTGGCACTCACCCTATTTATGCTAGAGGTTATTAGACAAGTGATGTAATTATGCTTGAGCTTTGACTCTTCTATGATTTATGCTATTAAAGACTTCCCTTAGTTTCTTTATCCTTATTTGTACTCTCTTATTATTGTTTAATTTCTTCCACGACAAAAGATGTGTAAATGATATGCTAAGAGGCTTGTTTGGGGTCCCTTCATGTTCCCATTCGGCATGGCACGTCTAGGCCCTAGGTTTGGGTCGTGACAAAAACATGCATTTTTCATAAAAATGGAGATTGGGCTCCATGGGTGAAAGGACCAAATGGAGGAAACCCACATACCTAAATTTGGGGATTTCTTGATGTAGACTTGAAGCTTGAATGGAGTTCTTGAGATCCAGAATTAAACTAGAGACACTTGAATTTGGATGGAAATTTTGATAAAATGGTTAAGAGGTTTTAGAGAGGGTTTTTGAGTAATATGGAGTTGAAAAATGGCTAAGTATAGGATATTTCACGTGTAAAAGGGCATGGGGCCATGACCCCAATGGATTAGGCCAAAACAGAAAATTAAGGAAGTGATAACACTACTTCATGATGGGCGTCGTGGAGCCATCGCAGACCCACACTATTTTGCGAAAAGTTGGCGAAAATCATTTTTCGCTACGGGTCTTCTAAAATCTGAGTTATACCCATCTCCCAATCAATTTGTACCCCTAATCAAGAATATGAAGTCAGATTTTCGATGTCATGCACGGATTTTGAGATATATGAAAAATACGATTATGGCCATTTTCGGGGCATTTCAATATCTTCCCCTTGCGAACATTCATCCCCGAATGTCAAAGAAACGTGCATAAGTGAAGAAATCATGAAGATTTCAGCCCGACATGAATGTAACAAATGCATTTAAACATTATTTTCAAAAAGCCTCAACATAAGTGTCAAAAATCACCATAAACTTGTTACCATAAACATGAATGCATGCAACATGATAATGTTTAAATTAAACTTAGGACTTCAAATCAGAGATAGGAATTAATTTATCTTAAGCTTGAGTAGAATGAAAGAGGTACAGATATCGCTTCTTCTAGTCCGCTTTCGCTTCCCATGTAGCACTTTTCACTTGTTGATTCCTCTGAAGGACCTTGACAAATGCAACATCCTTGTTCCTCAATATCTTCTCTCTTGTCTATCAAAAATCTCCACCAGGACCTCCTCATAGGTCAAATTATCTTCTACAACAGTCACAACATCTAAAGGCACAATAACACTTGGGTATCCCATACAATTCCTCAACATAGGCACATAGAAGGCTGGATGAATCACACTCATATCAATGGCAACTCCAACTCACAGGATACCTTACCAATCCTCCTAAACACCCTATAAGGACCCCTAAACATTAGGCTTAAATGTCCTTTCCTGCCAAACCGAACCACACCCTTCATGGGTGAGACCTTCAAGAAAACCCAATCACTAACTTTAAACTCAATATCTCTCCTTCTCACATTGGAATATGACTTTCTCGTACTTTGAGGCATCTTCAACCTTTAGCTTATCAACCTCACCTTCTCCAAAACTTCCATAACCAAATCTGGTACAATCCAAGCCATCTCGCCAACCTCACCAAGGTACCTTTCCATAGTCTCTATCCATTCTCATGTAATCGAGAGAATAAAATAGGATGAATCATCATCCTCTCTCAAAATCAACTACCTCAAGTCATCAACATTAGGCACACATAATCTACTTTGGTACCTAAGGTACCATCTCCTCCTTGGGAGAAAACCTCCATGTTACCATCTTTCACTAAGGCCTCAACTCTAGCAAGGCAGGGTGAAAATCTTATTTTACCTTTACCTCCTCAATCAAGGAAGATTTAGAACCATCAACAATCACTACAACTCCATTATAAACTTCATCCATCCTAACCAAAAACCTAGCAAATCGGAAAACCTCTCTAGCCACCTCTTTGCCACCATTATCAACATGAGCTAGACTACGCACAGACACCCTACTTAGATCGGCCCAAACATTAGCTTCACTGAGGTGATAATGCACACTGATATCATAATCTATAAAGAGTTGTAACCACCTTCTTTATCTCAAGTTAAGATATTTTTGGGTGAACACATATTGGAGACTCTTATGGTCGGTAAACACATCAACATGAACCCTATACAAGTAGTGACGCCAAATTGTCAAAGCAAATACTATGGCTGCCAATTCAAGAGCAAGGGTGGGATAATTCTTCTAATGCGCCTTAAGTTTTCTAGAGTCATATGCTATCACCTTGCCACTTTTCATCAACGCACACCCCAAACCAATTTTTGAGGCCTCACAATATATAACAAATCTTTCCAACCTTTCAGGTAGAGACAAGCTGGGAGTGAAGACAAGCTTATCTTTCAAAGTTAGGAAAATCTTCTCACACTCATCGATCCACACAAATTTTCCCTTATTTTGTGTCAATTTAGTCATTGGAGAAGCAATAGAAGAGAAACCATTCACAAACCTCCTGTAATAACCCATCAAACCTAAGAAACTTCTAATTTCTAATGGAGTCAAAGGTCTAGGCCAATTTCTAATTACCTCCGTGTTCTTGGAATCCACCTTAATACCATCACCCGACACCACATGCCCTAGAAAAACAACCTTTTTCAACCAAAACTCACATTTCTCATATTTTGCATGCAACATATCCTCACTCAAGATTTGCAACACCATCCTCAAGTGATTCACATGTTTCTCCTTGCTATGGGAATAAATCAAGATATCATTAATAAAAATCACCACAAACAAGTCAAGTTAGGGCTCAAAGGCCCTATTCATGAGATCCATAAATACAGCAAATGCATTAGTCAACCGAAAGGACATAACCACAAACTTAAAGTGCCCATACCTAATCTAAAAAGTTGTCTTGGGAATGTCACACTCCGTCACTTTCACTTGGTGATACCCGGACCAAAGATCAATCTTACAAAGGTGACTAGCCCCTTAAAGTTGATCAAAAAGGTCATCAATCCTTGGTGGAGGGTACTTGTTCTTTATTCTGACTCGGTTAACTTGCCGGTAATCAATGCACATCCTATGAGAACTAGCCGTTAATCAATGTATATCCTAAGAGAACTATCTTTCTTCTTGACAAACAACACACGTGCAGCCGAAGGTGATTTACTAGGCCTTATAAAATCCTTTTCCAACAAATCCCTCAATTTCTCCTTCAACTCTGCCAGGGCTATACGGTAAGGGGGAACAGAAATGGGTTGGAAATAGGGAAGGAGATCTATACCAAAATCTATTTCCCTTTCGGGAGGGATACCGGGAAGCTTATCGGGAAAGACATCAGGAAACTCTTTAACCACCAGAACTGACTCAATAGGAAGGACTTTGGACTCAACATCCCTAACCCACATAAGATGATAGAGACAACCCTTAGAAAACAACTTTTGGGTTTTAAGGCAAGAAATAAATCTACCCTTGACCACCACATCACAACTTTCCCATTCAAGGATGGGCTCATTAGGGAATTGGAATTTAACCCTATGGGTTCTACAATTAATAGAAGCATAATAGGCATGCAACCAATCTATCCTAATCATGACATCAAAATCCACCATATCTAACTCAAAAAAATAATAAGGCAAGATTACACGCCAAATGAACACGAGACAATTTCGATAGACTCTTTTAGCAACAATGGACTCACAGCAAGGGTAGACACTACATAAGGTTCACACAACAATTCAGGACTAACATGAAGCTTTTTGGAAACAAATAGAGTAATAAAAAAAGGAGTGGCACCCGGGTCTATCAACGCATACTCATCAAAATCAAAAACCCCTAACATATCTGTGAAGCACCATGCCAAGTCTACTGACCCCTAGAGGGGTATGCTTACGCACGTCGAAAGTCATCCTCATAGTCCTTAGTAACCCATGGAGAATGTTCGGACTCTTGATTCTTTGCACCACACTCAAAACATGCACTCAAATCGGCCAAACCATCTCCAAGATGTTGCCTCCCATGCCTGTGGTATGGAGGAGAAGCTTGAACACCAAAACCCTTACCCTTCCTTTGAACATATGGATAGTCACCAACCTCGTGGCCCATCTTTCCACGCCCAAAGCATGCACTCCTTTCCTCAGAGATGTGCCATTATGATTTATCCCACATTTTGGGCACCTAGGATGGGTCATCTTACCATTGCCATTGGGCTTAGCATATAGGATCCTCCCTTCAAATTGGTCCCTTCTTCTCCTTTCCTTTGAGGCCACCGGGCAACTCCTCATCTTGTTCCCAATAGTACCACACTTAAAGCAATTCATAATCCCTGCCAAGCACCTCCTTTGGTGTTTCTTGCCACACCTTTGACAAGTGGCAAAATGGGTCCTTTTCGGGTACCAGTAGTCTAGTACAAGATCGCCTCGCTTGGGAGTTGGCAAGCCCGTGCAACCATATAGAGGGGTTTGTAACTTGATACCCTTGTTGCAAGGTTTGTACCTCATCAACCATATGAAAGGGTTTGTACCTAATGCGCCTTTTCAAGGAGGTAGTAGGCCTTGGATATTCACTAATGTGGTCTCTCCTTACACATGGATTATGTTCTATATAAGCATGGTTTACTTCAAGCATCATTCATGCATGTCATATTGCTATATGTTTATTCATTGCATATGTTATACATTTTGATTATGGTGCTTATCAATTGTTGCATTGCATCAACATACTTGGTACATTCTAACGTACTAACTCATACTCTATGCCTACATGATATCACCACGCAAGAATGGGAGCCCCGCTTGAGCATCTCCATCCACGTGGCTAGTACGATTTCACTCAAGCTTATTGGTGAATCCTCCATTCTGGGACGTTGCTTATTCTCTCATGTTATGTTCTAAGACTACCTTTCTTTTCTGTAAATGTTGACTATGAGGGGTGAGCCCGGTTGCTTGTTTTCTTGGCCCCTACTCTTATCTGTGTAGTAGAGGTGTTATTAGACACGTCATGTGTAATGTTATAAGCGTTAACTCTCCCTTAACTCTTGTTGTTATGATATGAATGATGTTCCTTAGCCCCGAATATCCCTACTTCTACTCTTTTGTTGCTATTTTATTGCTTCCGCGACCAAGAATGTATAATGATGTGCTGAGAGGCTTGCTTGGGGTCCCTTCGGGTTTCCCTTGCGCCGTGTCACGTTTAGGTCCAAGGCTTGGGTCGTGACAAACTTGGTATGAGAGCACTAGGTTGTTAGATCCTCGGAGTCCAACACACCGCGTCGACTAGAGTCTTGTTCATGGTTGTGTTGTGCACCATAACTATGAGCAAGAGGCTATGAGGCATTTAGAAAATGTTTCCCTTCTTGTTACTCTATGACATACCATAGCAATTGATGCAAGGTTTTTCCCTAATGATTGTCCTTTGCTATTCTATATCATTCCTAACACAAGAGGAAGAAGAGTCCGCACTCCAAGGTCAACCGGCTAATGGAGAGCTTCAGGATGCTCTTACTTTGCTTGCACAAGTTGTGCCTAATCAAGTCATCAAAGGGGCCCAATCCCCTTATGTTCCTACATCGGCATCTCGGTTGAGAGATTTCATGACGATGAATCCCCCGAAACTCCATGGGTCAAAGGTGAATAAGGACCCTCAAGAATTCATTGATGAGGTTTACAAGATTTTGGCTACCATGCGTGTGAGGTCATAGGATAAGGTGGAGTTGGCGGTGTACCAACTCAAAGAGGTAGCACAAATATGGTGCAATCAATGGAAAGAGGAGAACGGGGTCAACAATGTGGTACTTTAGGAGGAGTTCAAGGCAGCTTTCTTTAATTGGTTCTTTCCTTTTGAGCTTAGGGAAGCCAAATTAGTGGTATTTTATGAATTTGAGACAAGGGTCTATGAGTGTGAGGGAGTATTCCCTCAAGTTCAACAAACTTTCAAAATATGCTCCACACTTAGTGGTCGACTCAAGGTCTTGGATGAATAAATTCATGATGGGTGTTTCCGACTTGGTGAGTGAGGAGTGTCGGTCTGCTATTTTGATTAGTGACATGGACTTGTCCTATTTGATGACTTATATTGAACAAATGGAGAAGGAGAAATTAAGGAAGATAAGGGGTCATGAGACCAATAGGGCCCATTTTGAGGGAAAGTTCCAAGTTGAAAGGATGGCCGGTTCCATCAAGGCTAAGGGTCTTATCATAAGTGTTTTGCCAATGACTTTCCAAGAGTCCAAGGTGTTGGAGGTATGGTTCCTAACAGTGGGTATCCAAAATGTGGTAGGGTCTGTACTGGCTCATACTTGAGGGATACTAATGCTTGTTATGCTTGTGGGGAAGCTGGGCATAAGGTGATGGATTGCCCTCAAAATTGCAACAAAGGTGAAGAGGTCCATCCACAAGGTGCTAATGCAGTCCCTCTGGGGAAAGGTGGTCAACAAGGTGGTGCCTCAAGGCACAATCGATTTTATGCTTTGCATGAGAGGGACGGGGTTGAGAAGGTTCCCAATTTCATCATCGGTATACTAAAAGTCTTTGATTTTGATGTGTATGCATTGATTGATTTGAGTGCCACTCTTTCTTTTGTTACACCCTTTGTTGCCAGAAAGTTCCATGTTGAGCCCGAATTGTTGTGTGAGTCATATGAGGTATCTACTCCTATTGGTGCATCTAGTGTTGCTAGGAAGGTCTATAAAAATTGTCCTATTTGCATCTTGCATAAAATATTGGCTTATGACCTTGTTGAGTTGGATATGGTTGATTTTGATGTCATTCTTGGGATGGATTGGTTGCATGCATACTATGCCTCTATTGATTGTAGAACACATAGGGTCAAATTCCAATTCGAAATGAACTCATTCTTGAGTGGGAGAGTCATGATGTGGTGGTCAAGAGTAGGTTCATCTCTTGCATTAAAGCCTGTAAGTTGATTTCTAACGGGTGCCTCTATCATCTTGTGAGGGTTAGGGATGTGGAATCCAAGATCCTTCCCATAGAGTCAGTTCCGGTTGTAAAGGAGTTCCTTGATGTCTTTCCAAATAACCTTCCAAGTTCCTCCCGAGAGGGAAATAGATTTTGGTACAGACCTCCTTTTCGATACTCAACCCATTTCTATTCCCCCTTACGGTATGGCCCCGGCGGAGTTAAAGGAGCAATGAGGGACTTGTTGGATAAGGAATTTATTAGTCCTAGCCAATCACCTTGGGGTGCACTGGTGTTGTTTGTGAAAAAGAAGGATGGGTCACTTAAAATGTGTATTGACTGCCGGCAACTTAATAGGGTCAGTATCAAGAATAGGTATCCTCTTCCAAAAATTGATGATTTGTTTGACCAATTACAAGGGGCTAGCCATTTCTCTAAGATTGATCTTCAGTCCGTGTATCATCAAGTGAAGGTGAGTGAGTGTGATATTCCTAAGACGGCCTTTCGGACTAGGTATGGGCATTTTGACTTTGTTATGATGTCAATTGGGTTGATCAATACATCGGCTATCTTCATGGATCTTATGACTAGAGTCTTCAAACCCTACCTTGATTCGTTTGTTATGGTCTTCATTAATGATATTTTGATCTATTCTCATAGTGAGGAAGAGTATGTGGCTCATTTGAGGGTAGTGTTGCAAAGTTGAGGGAAGAGAAGTTGTATGCTAAATATGAGATGTGTGAATTTTGGTTGAAAGAAGTTTCCTTCCTAGGTCATGTGGTATTGGGGGGTGGTATTAAGGTGGATCCTAAAAAGATGGATGTGATTAGAAATTGGCCTAGACCATTGACCCCATCAGATATTAGGAGCTTCTTGGGCTTAGCAGGTTACTATCAGAGGTTCGTAAATAGGTTCTCTTCTATCGCTTCTCCCATGACTAAGTTGACTCAAAAGAAGGCTAAGTTTTTGTGGACCAATGAGTGTGAGAGGAGCTTTTGAACGTTGAAAGATAAGCTTTTATCCGCTTCTATTTTTTCACTATGGGAAGGGCTAGAGGGATTTTTTGTGTATTGTGATGCTTCTAAAGTTTGTTTGGGTTGTGTTCTAATGCATGGTGAAGTGATAGCATATGCTTCTAGGCAACTCAAAGTGCATGAAAAGAATTATCCTACTCATAATCTTTAAATAGTCACCGTGGTTAAAGATTTGGCGTCATTATTTGTATGGGGTGCATGTGGGTGTTTTCACCGACCATAAGAGCCTCCAATATGTGTTGACTCAAAATGATCATAACTTGAGTCAAAAGAGATGGTTAGAACATCTTAAGGACTATGATATGAGCGTGCATTATCATCTGGATAAGGCTAATGTCATGGCGGATGCTTTGAGTAGAGTGTCTATGGGTAGCCTAGCTCATTTTAATAGTGATGATAAAGTGGTGGCTAGAGAGGTCAATTGGTTGGCTATGTTGGGAGTCAGTTTGGAAGAGGAGGATAATGGTGGTGGTGTTGTTGATGGTTCTAAATCTTCATTGGTTGAGGAGGTGAATGCTAAGCAAGACCTTGATCCTCCTTGTTAGAATTGAAGGCCTTGGTTAATGATGGGAAGGTGGAGGTTTTCTCCCAATGGGGAGATGGTACACTTAGATACCAAGGTAGGTTATGTGTGTCTAGTGTTAATGGCATGAGAGAGAAGATTCTTGATGAGAGTCATGGTTCTTCTTATTCGATTCGCCCCGGTTCTACTAAGATGTATAGAGATTTGAGAGAGGTGTATTGGTGGGGAGGCACGACGAAAGACATTGCCAAATTTGTGTCCAGTTGTCATAATTACCAACAAGTAAAAGCTAAACATCAAAGGCCTGGTGGCCTAACCCAAGACATAGAGGTTCCTACTTTGAAGTGGGAAGAGATTAATATGGATTTTGTGGTTTGGTTGTCCAATACTAGAAATTGTTTGATTCCATTTGGGTTATTGTTGATAGGATGACGAAATCATCTCACTTTCTACCGGTCAGGACCATATATGGGGTTGAAATCATACTAGGTTGTACATTCATGATTTGGTGAGGTTGCATGGGGTTCCTATGTCCATCATATCCAATCGTGGTGCTCAATTTACTTCACACTTTTAGAGGTCCTTTCAAAGGGGTCTTGGTATAAGAGTTAAACTTAGTACGGCCTTCGACCCTCAAATAGATGGCCAAGCCAAAAGGACTATCCAAACTCTTGAGGATATGATTAAGGCTTGTGTATTGGAGCTTAAGGGTAGTTGGGATAATCATCTTCCATTTATTGAGTTTTCCTACAACAAGCTATCTTTCTAGCATTGGTATGGCTCCTTTTAAGGCTCTTTATAGTAGACATTGTATATCACTGGTTGGATGGTTTGAAGTTGGAGAAGTGGCTGTGTTGGGACCAGATCTGGTTATGGAGGCTCTTGAGAAGGTTAGGATGATTAGGTAAAGGTTGAAGATGGCCCAAAGTCGCCAAAAGTCCTATGCTGATGTGAAGAGAAGGGATCTTGAATTAAAAGTGGGTGATTGGGTTTATTTGATGGTGTCACCCATGAAGGGTGTGGTCCGTTTGGTAAGAAAGGCAAGTTGAATCCTATATATGTGGGTCCTTATAAGGTGATGAGGAGGATTGGCAAAGTAGCTTATGAGTTGGAATTGCCTAGTGAGATGGATTATGTTCATCCGGTCTTTCATGTATCCATGTTGAGGAAATGTGTGGGAGACCCTAATGCTATTATGGCCCTTGATGTTTTGGGTGTTATTGAAGGCAATTTGACTTATGAGGAGGTTCTAGTTTCAGATTTTGGATAGACAAGTGAAGAGTTTGAGCAACAAAGATGTGGCTTTCGTTAAGGTCCTTTAGAGAAATCAACAAGTTGAAACTGCTACATGGGAGACCGACGGACATGCAAAAGTTGTATCCTTATCTTTTCCACTCCATTCAAGCCTAAGGTATCAATCTGACTCCCCTATGTGATTTTAAGTCTAAGTTCATCCCATGACATTTCCTATGCATTCATGTTTAAATTGACAAGTTCATAATAATTTTACACTGATGAGATTTTTGAAATGATGTTTAAGTGCATTGTTGCTTCCTTATGTGGGCTGAAATTGTTATGTTTATGTCTCACATATATGTTTCTTTGACATTTGGGGACCAATATTCTCAAGGGGGAGATATTGAAACGACCCCAAAAAGTGCCCGAAAATGTTCCTCGGATTTGCCCGGAATTGTAATTTCAATATATCTCAAAATTCGTACGTGATATAGAATATCCGAGTTCATATTCTTGATCGGGGGGTTAAATTGAGTAGAGAATAGGTCTAACTCTGATTTGAGAGAAACCGTATCAAAATTTGAAAATCGCAAAATGCGATTTCTAGTGAGGTTTTCGTGCCCAAGGCGCGATGCACCAAGGGCACGCCTCAGTTCATTTTGTGAGTTGTTTTTCTTGTTCGGTCCAACACTTTTTCGTATTGGGTCTAAGTGTTCTCAAACATGAAGATACCTATACTTAGCCATATTTCACCCTCATATCATTCATAACATTCCCCAATACTCACTCAAACACTTAGACTCATATTTCTCTCCAAAAGCAAGTCCCAAAACTCATCCTGATCTTAAGGTTCTCACCCAAGCTTCAAGTCTCCATCTCCAATCTTCTTCAATAATTCTCCAAAAGCTAAGTTATGTGGGTTTTTTTCATGGGTTTCACTCTTGAATTGCATAGTTTTACACTAGCATTACACACCCGCCAAGTGTTTGATAAAATGTCCTGTTATGGTTTGTTGAGGAATTGAAGGTTCAATGCATGTCTTATGAGTTGAATGACTATATGATGATGAAAGGAATGTATGTATATGATATTATCTCTATGGTATGGGGAAAATGACCAAGCCTTACCTGAGATTTTGTAGCCCCAGGTAACCTTATTAAGGGGTTTGTACCTTGATTGCCTCGCTCGGAAGGTGGCAGGCCCGTGCAACCATGTTGATGGGTTTGTACCTTGATAACCTTGTTGGGGGATTTTTACCTCATCAACCACATTGGGGAGCTTGTACCTCACAACCACATGAAGGGGTTTGTACCTCATTCACCTCTCCAAGGAGGTGGTAGGCCTTGGATATTCACTAAAGTGGTCTCTCCTTACACATGGATTATGTTCTACATAAGCATGGTTTACTACAAGCATCATTCATACATGTCATATTTTTATATGCTTATTCATTGCCTATGTTATGCATTTTGATTATGATGCTTATAACTTGTTGCATTGCATCCTACATACTTGGTACATTCAAACATACTAATGCATACTATATGTCTACATGATGTCACCATGTAGGAACGGGAGCCCCGCTTGAGCATCTCCATCCACATGGCTAGTACGATTCCACTCAAGCTTGTTGGTGAGTCCTCCATTCCGGGGACCTTGCTTATTGTCTCATGCTATGTTCTAAGACTACCTTTCTTTTATGTAAATGTTGACTATGAGAGTAAGCCCGGTTGCTTGTCTTGGCCCCCGCCCTTATCTATGTAGTAGAAGTGTTGTTGAACATGTCATGTGTAATGTTATAAGCTTTGACTCTCCCTTGACTCTTGTTGTTATGATATGAATGATTTTCTTTAGCCCCGGATATCCCTATTTCTACTCTTTTGTTGCTATTTTATTGGTTTCGCAACCAAGGATGTGTAATTATGTGCTAAGAGGCTTGCTTGGGGTCCCTTCAGGCTCCCTTTGCGTCGTGTCACGTCTAGGCCTTAGCCTTAGGTCATGATAGATCCACTAGTAAAGTGAAGGGTAAAGTATACTCCTATATTGGCACATAGTTTCAGGAAAGGAATATGAACCCATGGAGATGGTCCATGCCACATCCAATCCATCAGTACTAAGCATAATCCCACAGAATAATCGAAATAATCATACTTTAGCAATTTGTAAGAAACATGAAAACATGACATAAGTAGCTCTAAAACATCTTTGATATCTAATGGTGAGCCTAACTTTAAAATATAAGAATAGATCATCATCAAACGTTACCTTTGCATGAACATTAAAGGGCCACATGAGGTAAAATCTTTAAAAAAGGGCTTAAGTTGACATTTAGAACATCATATACATGTTCATGAATTCAATACATTTTGAAAGCCCAAAATCATCATAGAGTCACTTGGCTCATAAATCACGTAATAGATCATCAATAACTATAAGAATCCTTGGAAAGACATTTTATCAAACACTTGGTGAGTGTATATTGCTTTTTCAAAATCATGAAATTCAAGAGTGTAATAATATGAGAAAACTCAAAGCAAATCAATCCACCAATATATAGTAAAAACCCTCATAGAGAATACCTTGAAATTCATCATCAAATCTCATAATAGATCATAGTTTCATAGCTCAAAACATGTATAGCCTCAATAGACAAAACCCATTCATAGTACAAGCTTGAAATAGATAGTCATGTATAGTAAATGAAAATTTCCTAAAATCCCAACATAATTTATACTCATAATCCATAATAGAAAGTACCCATAGATAATACAACTTGAAAACATGCAATTTTCATAAAAATGGAGATTGGGCTCCATGGGTGAAAGGACCCAATGGATGAAACCCACATACCTAAATTTCGGGATTTCTTGATATAGACTTGAAGGAGACTTGAAGCTTAAATGAAGTTCTTGAGATCTGAAATTAAGCTTGAAACACTTGAATTTGGATTAAAATTTTGATAAAATGGTTCAGAGGCTTTAAGAGGGTCTCTGAGAGATATGGAGTTGAAAAATGGCTAACTATAGGATATTTCACGTCTAAAAGGACACGGGGCCATGTCCCAATGTCTTAGGCTGAAACAAAAATTTAAGGAAGTGATAACAGTGCTCCGCGACGGGTCTGCATCGCGGAGCCATCGCGCACCCACACTATTTTGCTAAAAGTTGGAAAATCATGTTTCGCAACAGGTCTTCTAAAATCTAGTTTATACCCATTTCCAACTCAATTTTGCCCCTTGATCAAGAATATGAAGTCGAATTTTCGATATCATGCGCGAATATTGAAATATATGAAAATTACGATTATTGATATTTTTGAGGCACATTTTCGAGGCATGTCACGTAATAGAAAAGTAAACACATAAGTACAGGGATGAGAGAAAAGGACTCATACTATAGGGATGTTATAGGAAATGGAAGGAAGATGTATTCATAAAGCACGTAGCACATAAAAACTAAGGGGCGGGTAAGTATGAATCACGCTCTGGGGGAAATTCAGGACTTAGCATCTTTCACAACATCACATAGAAGAATTTCATAAGCTTGCAACTTAAGCACATAATGATAAGCTATAGATAGCCAATACCATAATCAAACATCCAATCATCACTTAGCATATAATATCGTAAAGGAGTTTACAAGATGTCCAACACTGCCTCTAGTCATAAGATAGGATGAGGGCCAAGACGTACCCCGGGCTCACCCTCAAAATAGTAATATAAGTAATGATATCATAGGTAAATGGATGGTGCTTGGTTCTTAGAAGGTAGGACTCACCACAACAAGCAAATCACAAGGATCTGAGCTAGACGTCAGTATAGTGGATGGATGTACTCCATTGTCCCTACATGGTGAGATCATGTAGGCAAAAATATGCATTAGTACATTTGAATGTATTAAGTATGCAGGATGCTATGCATATTACTTAGAAAACCTCCATATAATATTAGATGACAAGAGCACATAGTATAGAAAGAGATTTATCGCAATGAATATAACATGAGAATATGCTATGAAATTCATGATGCATGAAATGTGGTGGTGCTCATATATAGTGGAGAGGAGAGCTTAACCGACATTCCAAGCCCATACGAGCTATTATATTTACATGAATATGCCCGATGTTGACCTCCCATCGGTTAGAGAAGATTACTTGCCAAAGTTAATCTATACCACACCTTATGACCCGGTCATTTCGTATGTGGTGACCACCTTTCTTACGACATAGTCATTTCAGAAGGATCTCCTTATCAAATATATCATATAATAAATGAATAACCATCCCTTACGTATGTAGTGGTCATCTCGGTGATGATTACCATTCCTATGCTGGCATGTAGTTCAAGGAAAGGGAAAGGACCCTTGGGGATAGCCCTGATGCCCCCAATCTATCAGTGCTAAGTCCACATCCCACAAGAATACTTATATATATACATGGCAAGTCATTTCAATTCTTTTCCATGCACATTTAGACTTAAAAGCCAAACATTCCTCAAAATCATTCATTTAATGGCTAAAAAGCCAAAACATAATTCAACATCATGTTTGTCGTGCATAGGAATAGCTCATTCATTAAACGATATGGTGTCAACACCCAATATGCTCAAAGATCCAATAACAATAGACATTTATATAATCACATTCTTGTCATAACCAACATGTGAGCTTAACTCACTGAAAAACATTTCATAAAAACATATGTGGCCTTAACCCACCGATAATTTCATAAATCTGATGCTCATGAATGCTAATGCAATGAATGAGATGAGAATAGTATGGGTAATAGAGATTCAAAATGAGATCAATAATACATTATGAAATTCAAGTAAAGGAACAAGTAAAATTCACATTTAAATCATAATATAGGTTACTCATGCACAAAGCAAGCTTAAAAGGGGACATCCACTTACATAGCTTCAGAATTTCGATGCAAAACATCATATTAGGCTTAAAGTAACTCAAAATCATAAATAAATTACAGCGCACACATCAATTGAATTTAATAAATCTTAAGAGTGAAAACCCATATTTAAAATAAGCTTATATTCATGAAAATTACTTGAAAAGATTTGGGTCTCCTTGATTGAAAGGAACCAAGGATCAAAACTCACATACCTTAACTATTTATAAAGGTTCAGTATAAAATATGATGAAAAAAGAGCCCCTCCTTGATTTCCCAGCTTGAAACCCACAAGAATTCTTTGATAGAGACTTTAAAGTGACTTGAGAGAATTTCAAATATGAGGAGTGAATTTGAATGTAAGGAATAGAGTTTAGGTCATTAGGAAGTCTTTAGGTAGCATAGGAATTCCCAAAAGACCATTAGAATGAACCATATTTATGAAAACATCATTAATGAAATGAGTTTAAAAATTGGACGTAACCACTAGCAAGGGTATACAGTCCGTGTCGACCAAACACGGACCGTGTACTTGCTCGTGAACCAACACATATATAAAATTTCACTTGACGAAGGTCCGAAACAGTAATCTCATACTTAGAAAAAGAATTGACTAAATCAATCACACAGAGGGCTTCATGGGTCGTATGAGCTCACATGGTCCATGTGACTGCCCATACCCCCACACTTGGAAGAATTAAAAATTCTCTATGACAATGTTCTGAGACGGTGATTAAAAAATTAGAAATGTTTTCACTCCAGCAGCCATACGGAGGGCCTCATGGCCTATGAGACACCACATGATTGGTGTGGGTGGCCGTGTCCCCTCACTTAGTCCCAAACGGAGGGATTCCAAGCATAAGTACACCACATAGCCCGTGAAGTGTCACACGGCCCACGTGGGGTCCATGTATGGCTTCCCTTAGATTGAAACTCCACGCTAAGGGTCAACACCCAAATTTGAGGCCAAGGGTCACTCCAAGGAGACCCAACATGGGCTGTGTGACCTCACATGGACCTTCAGGGCTCCCATGGAGCATCACCTTGGTCCAAAACTCACCGAAACCAAGCTCCAATGAGGTCTTATAACATCCCATCTTAGTGGATGATGATGATATTAGAGAGGAAGCAGCTGAGCTCAAGGATGTTAATATCAGAGATGATCATATCAACGATAGAGTGATTTATGCTACAGAGGCACCACAGAATATGAAGCCCATTCATAGACCTCCTCCTTCCTTCACTCAAAGAATCAAAAAGAAGGAGGAGGGAAAGTTCAAACACTTTCACTCCATGCTGAAATAACTCTCCATCAACATCCCTCTTATTGAGGCATTGGAAAAGATGTTAGGGTTTTCAAAGTTTATGAAGGAGCTAGTTACAAAGAAGTGCACTATGAGTCAGGAGCTCTTCCAAGAGCTACAACATTACAATGCAATTGCCACAAGGTCCTTGGTGCAAAATCAAAAAGATCCCGGTGCTTTCACCATACTTGCACTATTGAAGATGTGGAGTTCGCAAGTGCATTGTGCGATCTTGGTGCCAGCATAAATCTAATGCCCCTTGTGGTTTTCAAGAAGCTAAGACTAGGATACCCTATTCCAACAACCATGAGATTTTTTATGGTTGACCGCATGGTGAAGAAGTCTATGGAGATACTTTATGACGTACTCATCAAAGTTGAGAAATCCATATTCCTCGTAGAATTTGTAATCCTAGATTGCAAAGTCGACTTTGAAGTCTCAATCATCTTAGGAAAGCCCTTCCTAGCCACTGGTCAAGCATTAATAGATATGGAACCTGGCCAACTCTGGTTTACATTGAATGACAAAGAAGTTGTCTTCAATATCTTTCAGGTAATAAAGAGGGCAGACAATCTCAAGAAGGAGGTTTGGGCACTTGGTGAAGTCTGAGTAACCAAGTTGTCTATGTCGTGCCGCGGTATTAAATCAGGCACTACTTAGGAGGCAACCCAAGATATTTAATTTAATAGTTGTGGTTATGTTTTTTTATAGCTTTTGGACTTATAGGTAATTTAATTTTTTGCATTTTGGTTATAATTTTGGACATTAGACTTACCGCATATCAAACAACCCCAAAACGTACTCAAAAATGTGCCTTGAAAGTGCCCAAAATTTTAATTTTCATGTATCTCAAAATACGTGCATGATTTCAAAATTTTGACTTTATATTCTTGTTCACAGGGAAATATTGAGTGCGAAATGGTTCTAAGCCCAATTTTAGAGCAACCATAGCGAATTTTAAAATTGCAAGGTGCGAAAGACAGTGAGAGTTTTGCGCCTCAGGCGCAACGCGCTAAGGGCGCACCTTAGTGTTAAAAATGCGTAGTTTTCTTGAGTCGGTCCAAGCCTTTTGGGTCTTGGTCTCATATGTGAAAATACCTATACTTAGTCTTATTTCACCCTCATATAATTCAAGACATTCCAAAATACTCCCTCAAATACTTAGACAACATTTCACCTCCAAATTTCAAGTCCCAAAACTCATCCGGATCTTAAGGTTCTCATTCAAGCTTCAAGTTTTCATCTCCGATCTTCTTCAAGGATTCTCCAAAGTCAAGGTAAGTTGGTTTCTTTCAGGGGTTCCTATCACCCATGATTCCCAAGCTTTATTTTATGTAAAATTGCATGATTTATTGATTTACTCATAGGTCTTATTTATTATGAATCTCACTACATACTACGTTGGTGTTTTATGAAATTATGATTGTTTTAGCATGTTTTGAGCTATAAATCTAAGATCTATTGTGACATTTGATGAAGCGTTTTCATGTATATTGCTTGAGGGTGTTACTAAGTATCTATTGATGGTTTTACATTGAATTTTCTAGCATGAACCCACTCTTGAATTGCATGGTTTTACACAAGCACTACACACCAACCAAGTGTTTGATAAAATGTCTGGTTGATGTATTTTGAGGAGTTGAAGGTGTAATGCATGTCTTATGAGTTGAATGACTTTATGATGATGAAAGGAATGTATGTATATGATATTATCTCAATAGTTTTGGGAATTAACGAAGCCTCACTCGGGGGGTTATAGGCTTGGGTAACCTTGTTGAGGGGTTTGTACCTCGATCGCTTTGCTCGGAAGGTGGTAGGCCCTTGCAACCATGTCGAGGGTTTTGTACCTTGATAACCATCTTAGGTGGTTTGTACCTCATCAACCTCGTTAAGGGTTTTTTACCTCATCAACCATGTTGAGGGGTTTGTACCTCATCAACCGATTGAAGGGTTCGCACCTCATTCGCCTCTCCAAGGGGGTGGTAGGCCTTGGATATTCACTAATAACGGTCACTCCTTACACATATATTATGTTCTATATAAGCATAATTTTACTTCAAGCATCATTCGTATATGCCATATTGGTATATGATGATTCATTGCCTATATTATGCATTTTGCTCATGATGCTTATCCCTTGTTGTATTGCATCCTACATACTTAGTATATTCAAATGAAATAATGCATATTCTATGCCTACATGATGTTATTAAGTAGGAATCGAAGTCCCACTTGATCATCCTCCTCCACGTGGCTAGTATGATCTCTCTCTCTCAGAGCTAGTTGGTGAGTCCTCCTTTTCAGGGACATTGACATTGATCTTATGCTATGTATAAAGACTCCCTTTCCTTTTATGATGTACTTGACTATGAGGGTGAGCATGGTTGCTTGTCTTGGCCCCGCTAAGTTCTATGGTTAGATGTGGTGTTGGACATGTTATGTGTAATGCTATGAGCTCGACTCTCTCTCTCTCTTGACTCTTTAGGTTGATGATATGAAAGTTGTCCCTTAGCCCCAATTATCCCTATTTAGTCTCTCTTGTTTTACTTTATTACTTATGCGACCAAGGATGTGTAATGATATGTTAAGAGGCTTGCTTGTGGTCCCCCTTCGGATTCCCCATGCATCATGTTACGTCTAGGCGCATAGGCTTGGGTCATGACAAACTTGGTACCAGAGCACTAGGTTGTTAGGTCCCCAGCGTCCAACACACTACATCGAGTAGAGTCTTATTCATGTCTATGAAATATGCCATGACTATGAATAGGAGGCTATGAGGCGCTCTAGAAACTTTTTCACTTCTCCATGATCCATGTCGTACGATAGAGTTAGGTCCCGTGGGGCTTATTGCTAATCCCTAACCGTTATATTTCAGGACATGTCCCAAGCTACATAGGATGGCAATATATCAAATGCGGAAGTTTGCACTACTCTTGGTATTGGCCAAAGCGGTGAAAAAATTGACAACTCATCTCAATCAATAAGTGAGTGCTCCCGAGACTTCAAATGGTAAGAGAAGGGGTAGTGAGGCCAAGAGGGACCATTTTGAAGGAAAGTTCCAAAGTCTCAAAGATAAGGTTGATTCTATGTGTCCAACATGTAGTAAGGTGCATAGAGGCCCATGTTTGAGGGGCACCAATGCTTACTTCAGTTGTGGTGAAAAAGTGGCATAAGAGGAGGGATTGTCCTCGTGAACGCAATAAGACTAAAAGGGGTGATGATGGGGTGACTCTTCTTAGATGCTCAAAATGCGGGAGGAATCATAGTGGTGCATGTTGGTGGAACACAGGTGCATGCTTTAGGTGTGGTGAGATGGGCCACAAAATTCCAGATTGTCCACATGCTCACAACAATGGTAAGGATGGCCGACCACAAAGGAATGGTGGTCATGTTGATCAAGGGGCTCAAGGAGGGGATGAGGTGCCCGATGTTGCTACCAGTATGTTGAAATTTCCTTTGGTTTTGATGTGTATGCCTTGATAGGCTCGAGTGCCACTATCTCTTTCAATATCTCCTTTATTATTCTTCCTTATTGCTGGTGGGCTTCTAGTGTGCCCAAGTTGTTGAGTGAACGCTTGAAGTCTACCCCATTTATTGAGTCTATTGTTGTTAGAAGATTCATAGGTATTGTTCTATGTCCATATTGCGTTAGGTCTTGCCTTCTGACTTGTTGGGTTTGATGTGGTGGAATTTGATGTCATACTTGGGATGGATTAGTCGCATGCTTATTGTGTTTCCATTGATTCTAGAGCCCGTAAAGTTAGATTCCAATTACCTATTAAATCCGTCTTTGAGTGGGTGTTTGTAATATGGTTGTGAAAGGGTAAGTCCATTTCTTGTATGAAGGTACAATTGAACTCTAAGGGTTGCAGTTATCATCTTGTAAGAATTAGGGGTGTTGAATCTAAGTCACTTCTATTGAGTTGTTTCCGGGGATCAATAAGTTTGTGAATATCCTTTTCGATATTTTGAATTTGGGGTGGTGCCTTTTGTTTTCCACTAAGAACCGATTATGTCTATAGATCTCATGAATAGGGTCTTTAAACCCAATCTTGATTTATTATTGTTGTCTTAATTGATGATATTTTGATTTATTCTCATAGTGAGGAGGAGCATGTGGCTAATTTGAGGGTAGTGTTGCAAAGATTGAGGGAAGAGAAGTTGTATGCTAAATATGAAAAGTGTGAATTTTGGTTGAAAGAAGTTGCCTTTCTAGGTCACGTGATATGGGGGGATGGTTTTAAGGTGGATCCTAAATAGACGGATGTGATTAGACATTGGCCTACACCATTGTCCCCCTCGGACATTAGAAGTTTCTTAGGCATAGCGGGTTACAATCAGAGGTTTGTGAATGGGTTTTCTTCTATTGCTTCTCCCATGACTAAATCGGCTCAAAAGAAGGCTAAGTTTGTGTAGGCTGATGAGTCAGAAAGGAGAATCCAAACCTTGAAAGATAAGCTTGTGTTTACTCCTATATTGTCACTACCGGAACAGCTAGAAGGGGGTTTGTTGTGCATTGTGATGCTTCTAGAATTGCTTGGGTGGTGTTTTGATGCTAAATGGTATGGTCATAGCCTAAGCTTCTAGAAAACTTAAGATGCTTAGAAAGGATTATCCTACCTATGATCTTGAGTTAGCCACCGTGGTCTTTGCTTTGAAATTTGGCGTCGTTATTTGTCTGGGGTGCATTTGATGTGTTCACCGATCATAAGAATCTATGTCTTCACTCAAAAGGATCTTAACTTGAGGCAAAGAAGGTGGTCGGAACTTCATAAGGATTATGATATGAGTGTGCCATTATCATCCCGGTATGGCTAATATTTTGGCTAATGCTTTGTGTAGGGTGTCGATGGGTCGCCTAGTTCATATTGATGATGGTAGCAAAGGGGTGGCTAGGGAGGTCCACCGGTTGGTTAGATTGGGGGTTAGGTTGGAAGAGGTTGAAAATGGGGGTGTTGTTGTTGTTGATAGTTCTTAATCTTCATTGGTTGAGGAGGTGAAAGCTAAGCAAGATCTTGACCACACTTTGTTGGAATTGAAGGCATTGCTAAAAGATGGTAAGGTGGAGGTTTTCTCAGAAGCGAGAGATGGTGCCCTTAGGTACTAAGATAGGTTTATGTGTACCTTGTGTTGATGGCTTGGGGGAAAAGATTCTTGATGAGGCTTATGGCTCTTCCTATTCTATTCACCACAGTTCTACTAAGATGTATAGAGATTTGAGAGGTGCATTAGTGGGGAGGTATGAAGAGAAACGTTGCCAAATTTGTATCCGATTGTCATAGTTGCCAACAAGTCATAACCAAACATCAAAGGCTGGTACTTTGAAGCAGGGAGAAACTAATATGGGTTTTGTTGTTGGGTTGCCAAAGACTAGAGAGGGTTTTGACTCCATTTAGGTTATGGTTGTTAGATCGACAAAATCGGCTCGTTTCCTCCCAATTAAGACTACATATGGGGCTGAAGATTATGCTAGATTGTACATTCATGAGATGCCTGAGGTGCCCTTGGCTATCATATCAGAACGTAGTGCTTAATTTACTTCACACTTTTGGAGGTCCTTCCAAAGGGGTCTTGGTACAAAAGTTAAGCTTAGTACGACCTTCCACCCTAAAACGGATAGCCAAGCCGAAAGAACTATCCAAACATTTGAGGAAATGCTTAGGGCTTGTGTATTAGAGCTTAAGGGTAGTTGAGATGATCATCTTCCAGTGATTGAGTTTGCATATAACAATAGCTACCACTCTAGTATGGGTATGGCCCCTTTTGAGGCTCTCCATGGTAGACGTTGTAGATCACCGGTTGGGTGATTTGAGGTAGAAGGTGGTTTTGATGAGTTTGGATCTGGTTATGGAAGCTCTTCAAAAGGTAAGGACGATTAGAGGAAGGTTGGAAATAGCCAAAAGTCGTCAGAAATCCTATGCCAATATGAGGAGGAGACACCATGAATTTAAATTTGGTGATTGGATCTATTTGAAGGTTTGACACATGGAGAGTGTGGTTCGTTTTGGTAAGAAGGGTATGTTAAGCCTGAGATATGTGGGTCCTTATAGAGTGTTGAGGAGGATTGGTAAGTGTAACGACCCGAAAAATGCCTGAAAATGTGCCTCGAAAGTACTCGAAATAGTAATTTCCATATATCTAAAAATCTATTCATTATTTCAAAAATCTAACTTCATATTCTTGTTCAGGGGGTCAAATTGAGTGGGATATGGGTCTATCTCGAATTTTCGAGCAACTGTATGAAAATCCAATAATCGCAAACAATGTTATTTAGGGGGGTCAAATTTGAAGGGGCATATCTCTTAGCATACAAATAATTGTGTGGGCCACAACCTACTAACTTAAAGCTCTTTGAATTAGCTTCCCAACATACTTGGTTTCACCTCATTCCGAGTTTGGATGAAGGATTTATTCCCATTTTCGTAGAACTCGTTTGTGCAAAAATGCAATTTCCAGAGACAAATCCGCCGTACTTCTGCGATGCGCCCCCGTTTGGTTCCTGTTTTAATTTTTTCGATCCAAGACTTTTAAGTCTTAGGCCTAAGGGTTCCCATACTAAAAAATACCTATATTTAGCCTTATCTCACCCTCATATCATTCTAAACATTTCCCAATACTCACTCAAACATTTAGACTCATATTTTCACCCTAAATTCAAGTCCGAAAACTCAAGACCAATCTTAAGGATTTCATTCAAGCTTCAAGTCTCCATCTACAATCTTCTTCAAAGTTTCTCCAAAATCAAGGTATGTGGTGTTGAACCATTGAGTCTTTTCACCCATGGTGCCTAAGCCCCCTTTTTACTAATATTGCATGATTTAAAGTTGATTTTACATGTGGGTCTTGTATATTAAGAAATTTAGCGCACAGTGATTTGTGTTAATGGAAGTATAGTTGTTTTAGCATATTGTGAACTCTAAATCTTGGATCTAATGTTGGATTTGATGAGGGGTTTTGATGTGTATTCTTAGGGGTGTTGAAAAGTGTTGATTGATGGTTTTAAAGAAGATTTTCTTGCATGATTTCATCTCTAAATTGCATGGTCTTTTACCCCATTTACACACCCCCTAATTGTTTGATAAAATGTCTAGTTATGGTTTCTTGAGGAATTGAATGCCCAAAGCATGAGATACGATTTGAATGAATATATGATGATGAAATGAGCTTATGTACATGATGAATCCTATTGAAAGTATCACACTAGGGTGATGGTTACTATCATCACTAACCTTAATGCGGGATTTGTACCTCACACACTAGGGTGATGGATGCTATCATCACTAATCTACCAAGGGGTTTGTACTTTGGAAATCTAGCACATTAGGGTAATGGGTGTTATCATCACTAACCTTGACGAGGGCTTTGCACTTCACACACTAGGGTGATAGGTTCTAACATCACTAACCTACCAAAGAGTTTGTATGTTGGAAACCTAGTACACTAGGGTGATGGGTACTACCATCACTAACCTTGATAAAGGGTTTGTACCTCACACACTAGGGTGAAGGGTGTTATCATCACTAATCTACCAAGGGGCTTGTACTTTGGAAATCTAGCACACTAGGGTGATGGGTGCTATCATCACTAACCTTGATAAGGGGTTTGTACCACACACACTAGGGTGCTGGGTGCTATCATCACTAACCTACCAAGGGATTTGCACTTTGGAAATCTAGCTTTGTATCTTCTACACATATGATATTCTATATGAGGAAGAGTTACTTAAGCATGTTTTACTTATGCATTGATTATACATGTCATATTTCCATATATTATCCCTATTGCCTAATGTTATGCATTTTGGATTATAATGCTTATCTCTTGTTGCATTGCATCCCACATACTTAGTATATTCAAATGTACTAACGCATACTCTTGCCTACATGATATCACCATGTAGGAACCGGTGCCCAAGTTGATCATCCTCCTCCTCTACGTGGCTAGATCGGTCCTACTCAAAGCTAGTTGGTGAGTCCTCCACTTCGAGGACCTTAGTCTATATTGCTCTTATTTTTGTATTGAGATATCTTTCTTATGTTCTATTTTGACTATGAGGGTGAGCCCGGTTGCTTTGTCTTGGCCCCCACTCTTATCTATGCATAGAGGTTTTGATGGACATGTTATGTATTATACTTGAGCTTTGACTCACTTATGATATTCAAGCTATTTAAGTATAAATCTCTCTTCCCTTAGACCCAATTCCCCTTGTTTATGTTTCTTACGTTACTTTACATTTTTTCCACCGCAAAGGATGTGTAATGATATGCTATGAGACTTGTTTTGGGTTACTTCGGGTTCCCATTCGCTGGTCACGTCTAGGCCCTGGCTTGGGTCGTGACAAAGATGGTATCAGAGCACTAGCTTGATAGATCCTCAGTGTCCAACACATCATGTCGATTAGAGTATTATTCATGGTTGTGTTGTGGACCACAACTATGAGTAGGAGGCTATGAAAAGTTTTAGGAAATATTTCCCTTCTTCATGGTCAATGTCGTGCTTTAGAAATGAGATAGGGTTTTCCCCTTTAATGAATGTTCTTTGCTCTTTTAGTTGGTCATACCGCTTCAAAGAGGATGGCGAAGTAGAAGGTTTTGATTTGATCAATCCGAGTTTCACTATTTCTTCTCTATTTTGTTAGTTGATGCAGGGGCTTCTTGTGTGCCCAAGTGGTTGCATGGATCTTTGATGTCTATTCTCTTGGTTGGATATATTATTGCTAGAAAGTTCATAGGTGTTGATCCGGGTTTGTATTGCATTAGGTCCTGCTTTGTGGCTTGTTGGAGTTAGTATGGTAAATTTTGATGTCATTTTAGGGATGGAATGGTTACATGCATGTTGCGTTTTAATGGATGGTGGGACCCATAGAGCTAGATCCCGAATCCCTAATGAGCCCATGTTTGAGTGGGAGACTGTTAGTAGTAGCAAGGGAAGTAGGTTTATTTCTTGTCTTAAGGTACAATTGATATCTAAGAGGCTGCATTTGTCATCTTGTGAGAAATGGAGGTATTGACCCTAAGGTTATTAGTCTATAAAATTGTTTTTGGTGGTAGATGAGGCTTTGAATGTCCTTTTCGATATTTTGAATTTTAGGGAGGTGTCCTTTGATTTGACTAGTACACCGGGTATGCCTATAAGTCTCATGAGTAAGATCTTTAGTCCCCACTCTAATAAGTTTATGGTGATTTTGGTGATAATAATATGGTTTTTTCCCTAATGAGGTAGTGCATGTGAATCATTTGAGGGTAGTACTACAAGTTCAAGGAAGAAGGTTGGGTGCTAAGTAGGAGAGAAGGGAATCTTGGAGATAAGAGGTTGTCTTCCTAGGATGTGTGGTGTCGAGCGATGGAATTAAGGTGGACCTTAGTAAGACGAAGGTGATTAGAGATTAGTCTAGTCCTTAGACTTCATCGGATATTAGGAGCCTCTTGGGTTAGTGGGCTATTACCGGAGGTTGTGAGTAGGGTGATTTGATAGGTCTGAGAGTTGCTAATTTTTGTGTTATTCCTTGGTGCTAGTAGGATTCATGTGTATGTGGGTTGATCTTGGTTCCTTCCAATCAAGGAGACCCAAAATTATTTTCAGGAAAACCTACATGGATTTTACCTATTTTAATTTGGGATTTGAATATTATGATTCTTAAAATTCTATTGATGCATGGGTAGTGTTTATTTGATGAATTTAATGTGATTTAAGCCGTTGTATGAGTATTTACTTGGGTTTATGATGTTATAAGTATGCATGTTCCTTTTTTAAATGATTTATGCATGAGGGATTACACTATGGATTTAAATATGGAATTAACTATGTTTTCACTTCAACTTCG